>VZTZ01035234.1:1398-30015 GCA_013400955.1 Drymodes brunneopygia
GCACTCAGGGCCACCCCCTGTCAGGCACTCAGAGCCACCCCTTGTCGCAACACCCCGGGATTCCCCGGAGCCCTGTGTCTCTGACCCTTGGCTCCAATCGCGGTGTCCCCTCGGTGTCCCCGCAGTGGAACGAGGTGACGCGGTACTTCCGAGCGGGGATGCCCGTGCGGCGGCACCGGCAGCGCCTCCGCTCGCACGGCAGCTGCTTCACGGCGGCCGAGGCCGCGGACTGGCTGCACCAGGTGCTCCGCAGCCACGGCAGCTTCGGGCCCGACGTCACCCGGCAGCAAACGGTGCAGCTGCTGCGCAAATTCCTCAAAAACCACGTCATCGAGGACATCAAGGGCAGGTGGGGAGCGGAAAATCTGGAGGACAACGGCGCCCTGTACAGGTAAAGTTGTTTCAATTACTCCGTGGCACCTCGGATTGGGAGTTTTAATTTAAAAGGCTCAGATTTGCAAAAAGAGCTTGCTTTGGGTTGAGCGTTTTGGGCGGAAATTTGATTGTTAGCGTTGTTTTGTTCCTGTGAGTGTTTTACTTTCCCTCTGTTTTTACTTTCCTCCATGCTTTTGTCCACCCGAGGTTTTTGCAGGAATTCATGCAGCACTCCTGTGCTTTGGAGTGAAGCCAGAGTGTGTTTTGTAGCAGCTCCCTGCTGGGTTTGCTTCTCATGGACTTTTTTACACAAAGTCTGAGTGGGAAACAGCCAAACAGCTCTGAAATTAAAGGTATTAATGGGCCCTCACTGCTCACATTCTGGGCTCAGGCTGTGCCAACATCTTCAGCCTGACTTTGGCACCAAGAAAAACAGCCCAAAGCTAATTTATCATCTGGTAAATTAAAAAAGAAATCAGCCTTTTCCTTTTTTTTAGTGAATCTAACAGAGTCACACTGGTATGGAATGAGAGGTTTTGTTTTGTCAAGTAATTTATTTGATCACTGATCAATTCTGGATGGATTTAACATCTCTCCCGTTCATTACAGATTTCCTTCAACATCTCCAGTCAAACCTCTACCAAGCCCACCAAGGGAGAACTTGGAAAATGTCTCTGGAGACAAAGGGAAGCTTTTTAAACTGCCCAGTTCATCCAAGAAGGGTTTGAAAAAACAGGAGTTCCTGCAGTCTCTGGTAATAACCTCTGTTCCTTGCAGGATTGCAGTTGTCTTGTGTTGTCTTTATTCTTTACAAAAGTGAATTTAGAATCTTTTAGTGACACTGTTCTGTTGTGGCATCTTCCCTTCCAGCATGAGAAATAATTTGGAGTTAAGGAATTAAAAAATATTAAGAAATAAATTGGTATGGGAAGGATTTTTATTTTGTTTTGGGTTTGCTTTGTTTTGTCTCAGTGCAGAATTATCCCTGCTAAGGGATTTTAAAGTATTGGCAGGGCTGGAAGGTGAAGTTCTAGAAATGATCTGCTCAAAATAAGGCCTTGTTGAAACTTAATTTATTTTCTGGGGACAAATAAAAGGCACAAATCATTTAATTGGTCACTTTTTTGGAAAAGATGGAATGTGTGTGGCACTTGATTCATCTGAGATTTCTGTGCATAAATTGTGAATTCAGGTTCCAGTCCTAAAGGAGGATAATTCACATATTAATACATCTGATTTGTAGTGGTTTTACCTTTTAAATGACTGATTTGGAAATTGATTGGGGTCTTTTTTAAATTTCTTTTTAGTTATGTGCTTCCATTTCAGTGCTGAGGCTGAAGGTCATTCCCTGGCCCATGTGGAATTTCACGTCCCACTAAATGACCTGTTCTTCAAATTCCAATTTTCTCTAATTTTTAATTGCCTTAAGAGGCTTGTTTATCTTACAGTATAAACCATTCATTTTCAGGAAAACTTAGCAAGACCAAAACCTGATGGAACAGAAGGAAAGAAGGAAGACACACAAAGGAGAGAAATAAGCCAGGAATATGTGCAAGAAACATGGAGAGACATCATCAGGATCCAGTGAGTGATGAGTTACACACAGCCCCTTCTCATTTAGGCATGGAAAAGCCCAAGCAAGCTTTTGCAACTTCTTTTTCATTTGTAAAACTATGATTTAAGTTGAATATTTTTTTCTGTTGTTTACACAGGTTTTTAATGTGTTTATTTACACTGGATTGTTGCATTTAAGGAATTTCTGCTCATGTGCTGCTGCTGAAATATATTTTAAACACCACAAGGTGCTTTCCTTGCTGATTGTTGCTGTTTGTCCCAGGGAAAAGTGTCCTCAAATTGTCCTCCTGGAAGTGAGAAGTTATTAAACAGCACTTTGGCTTCTCCAGAGTTTTTGAATAGATATGGAAAGAACTTGTTTTTCCTTCATCCCTTGCAAATCTTTGCTCTCTTCCTCCTGCAGTTTGCAAACCATTCTGGGGCTGCCCTCACTGGAGGAGGTTCTGCAGCCAGCCCAGATCATCCCTGACTTTGTCATGTACAACATGAACAACACCAGCAAGCACGGCGTGGTCATTCTGCAGGACAAAGCAGGTCAGATTTGTTTCTCTGGCTTTGCTTTAAAAGTCTGTGTTTATAAATAATAATTAATCTGTTTCACAGTCTGTTGTTTGCACTTCATTCCCAAACCACAGCACAGCTCAGGGACCTTAAATCCCATCCTGTCCCACCTCTGCCATGGGCAGGGACATCTTCCACTGTCTCAGGGTGCTCCAACCTGAGCACTTCCAGCAATTGGAGCAGGAACCTTGGGCACTTCCAGGAATTGGAGCAGCCACAGCAAATCTGGGAATTCCAGCCCAGCCCTTCCCCACCCTCACAGCCAAAAATTCCTTCCCAATATCCCATCCATCCCTGCCCACCTTCAGCTTGAAGCCATTCCCCTTTATCCTCTCAAAATTACATGTGTAGCAATGCTTAAAACCAGTTTTAAATGTAATGTTTTGTACTTTGTGTTATTTAATACATGTGAGCCATTATTAGTTGTTAATAATTATTTGGGTTCACGTCTAAATAATGCATTTATCTGTTTGTATTTCAGAAGATCTCCCTCACTGGGTGCTGTCAGCCATGAAGTGCTTGGCCTACTGTAAGTCACTGAAGGGCTTTGAAGTTCCAAAAATCTCTTTTAAGAGTTGAAAGGGAAATATTTGTGTGTGAAATCAGCTGTGATGTTTCAGTTCACAAACTGGGCAAAACCTGTGTGTGTTTTCATCTGATGCAGATTTTCAGGAGTGAAAGGGACTTTCCTTTTCCAGTCCCTGGCTTTGAGCTGGACCAAAACATTCCTACATTTTATATTAAACTGGGGAGATCAATTTTCTTTGGTTTTTATCAGTCAGCTCTAAATTAGTTAACTGAGTGCCTCTCAAATGAAACCAGAGATAATGAGGAGTTTTTTTTTTCCACATGCTGAGTTTCCTCTTGCTCAAGGAGCTTGAACTCCCTGTGGGATCACTGTGGAAATGAAGGGACACACAAAGACTTGGTTATTCCTTTGCTGAGGAACCTATAAAGACCATAAATTAATTTCTCTTTATTTATTTTATTGGTGTGGGACAGAACTGAGCACAGCTCTTCAGTGGCTGCCTGGAATCTCCTACACTATTTTTGCTCACAGACTGTGCCAAATACAATATTTGTGGATTGCTGATAGGATTCTTTGCCTGTGAAGCAAGAATAAACTTAGGCTGACTTTCAAAACTTTCTTTTATAATGGAATTGTGGATTTTTGGTGTGAATTTCCTTTCTTCCCCTCTTTTCAGGGCCCAGGAACAATGACATGATCCAGGCCACCTATGGTGGCTTTGAGAGGGACGTGTTCAGAACAGTTGCTGATTATTTCCTCAGCCTTCCTGAGCCATTGCTTACTTTTGAATACTATGAGCTCTTTGTTAATATCTTAGGTATGTATGAATTTAGAAACAGTCAGGGAAGCTGTGAGTTCAGATCAGCTGGGGGACAAATGTGTGACTGAGAGCAGAGCTTGGCCCCTGATCTGTGTGGGAGCTCGAATCTGAGGAGGATCATCACTGCTCCATTCTGTTTTAGTGTTAATTAAAAGGTAGTTCTGCTTCATGATTTCCCATTTAAATTGCTGTTTCAGCTCACATTCTAAAATATTCAATAACAAAAACTTCAAAAGATGTGCTTGTTCTGCCTGCTCCTCACTATTGCAATGTTTTACCTGTCTTTGTTCTTGCATGTTGGTTGCAATGACCTTGTTAAATTGCTTTGGGACTGAACTAAAGTCTTCTTAATTAATATCTGAATTAATATCTTAGCTTTGTTGTCTGTCTGCCCAGTTAGCAGCTCTCTGAACTGGTTCATTTTCATACCACTTGCATCTTTAACATCTCTTTCATTTCCTGATAGTTATGTGTGGCTGCATCCAAATTCCAGATCTGGGCAGTGGAAAATCTTCTGTCCAAGAGGAGAAATGTGACCCCAGGCCTTCAAAAACTCTTCACTTGAACTCTTTCAAGTCCACTGAGTGTCTCCTCCTAAGCCTGCTCCTCAAAGAGTCTGACAAGGAGGAGAAAGGTGAAGCTTCCAGGTTTTCCTCAGAAGAGCCGAGAGCCCAAAACCAACACGGAAAGAAATGGCAGCAGCACAAACTGCCACGTCAAAACCTGATAGGAGGGAGCTGCCAGAATCTTGCAGGACTCAGGAAGGAACAAGAGCCACCTGGAGCATTTAAGACAAGGTGTTACTCCTTGGAAAGAATTGGAGCTGCTGCTTCGAGTGTGTGTTGTAATAAAGGAGGACGTGCCCCCCTCAGGGGAGGTGCTGTGAGCACCATCACGAGGAGTGAAAAGCTGCTGGAGGAGCACAAAGTGAACTCAGTGGTGGAGCTGGGCTGGGATAGCTCAGGTCAAAGCCAGAGCCACAGCCCTAGGAGAGTTCCTGCCCCTTTTCCCCGGGGAGAGGAGCTGGGGGATGGATCCAAGGGACCGCGCTGCTCCCTGAGCCCGCTGGGCAGTGGAAGCTCCAGGAGCTGCAGTGCCATCAACAGACCCATTGCTGAGATCACAGTGCAGCCACAGCCCTGGGGACAGGGAAAACCCAGCCCTTCTGTGGCCAGCAGGAGCCAGGGCTCTGCCATCAGCATCCAAAAGAGACTCTGCAGGAGCAGCACAGAACTGTCAGAACGCTCTGTCCCCCCCTCCCCTTGTGTGCTGGCTGGCACAAGTAAGGGCTCTCTGCAGCATGTTGTTGTTGTGTGGCCTCACTAATCCCTGCTTCCCTCACCTCTGCCACTCTTGCTAGGTTTGTGGATAGGCATAGAGTGTGGATTTGTGGGGTTTTTAAAGAAAAAATCTGCTGGCTCAGTTGTTGGAAGTGCTGTAGCTCTGCTAACAAACAGTAGTGTGTGGTATCTTTGGTGTGGCAGTGATTGGCCTTGCTGCTCAGGTGAGTGATGGGGGCAGGGGATCTGAACACACCTGCCTGTTGGAGATGTCTTTTTTTGTTGTTCTTTAAATCATTATTTTCTGGAAATACTTCTGGGAGTAATTAGTGTCATTCCTTAATTGTATTGTGGTCCTAATTGCACCGTAATGAAGGGAGTTGAAGATGACCACACAAATTAAGGCCTGTATATTCTCTACTGTGTTACAGCTGATTTCTCTGAAACATAAATAATCACACTGAAAAATAAGAAATCTCTGGTACTGAGGTAAAAATCTGCTGGAAGCTGGTTCAAATCTTAATTCCAGCTGTGTTTGTGGTAACTCCTAGATCTCCTTCAGCCTCACCTGGAGAGGATTGCAGTGGAAGCTCTGCAGATCTGCTGCTTGCTGCTGCCACCCCCGAACCGCAGGAGGCTGCAGCTGCTGCTGAGGATGATGGCCAGGATCAGTGGCAATGTGGACATGCCACGGCTGCACGAGGCCATGGGCACCAGGTCCTTGGTAAGAGAAGGAAAAGCTCTCCAAAGAATCAGTCTGATTGCTCACTCAGCCACCATTTAGAATGCCAGACTGGTTTGGCTTGGGAGGGACCTCAAAGCTCATCTCATTCCAGTTTAAACCTGGCTCTTGGGGTGTATTAGGTCTGGGTTAGGTTGGCTCTGCAGGTTTTAATCACCTCACTTGTGTCAAGATGACCAATTGAAGATTTAGGTTTAGATTAGAAGTAGGAAGGAATTCTTTATTCAGAGGGTGGGGAGGCCCTGGCACAGGGTGCCCAGAGAAGCTGTGGCTGCCTCTGGATCCCTGGCAGTGCCCAAGGCCAGGCTGGACAGGGCTTGGAGACACCTGGGATAGTGAAAGGTGTCCCTGCCCCAACCCAAACTGTTTCATTTTTCTATAGGTTAAACCTTTTTCTGTTATTACCTTTCCAGAATAATTATTTTTAATTGAAAGTGCTGTTCAATTAAAAAAAATCCCTCGAATTCAGATGAGGGAACAACTATAGCTTTTCCTCCTTGTGTGACCATACTTGGAAGTTGGCATTGAAGGATTTGTGCCACTGTAGAGTGGAGAGGAGGGAAATAAATGCCACACTTTGTGCACTGAAGTTGTGCTGACCTTTTCCAGCTGATCCAGACGTTTTCCCGCTGTGTCCTGCGCTGTGCAGAGGAGGAGGACCTGGATGAGCTGCTCTCCACACGCCTGGTGTCCTTCCTGATGGATCATCAGCAGGAAATATTCCAGGTCCCCACTTACCTGCAGGTTGCAGTGCAGGATCACCTCGAGTACATGAAGATGGCTCGGGTTGGTGCCGTGAGAACAGTTCAGATTCATTTGTTAATTTTTGCTTCTGAAGTTGAGAAAATGCAAATAAAGCCAGGATATTTGGAATGTTATAGATATGAATTATAATGTTTTGCAGTTTGTGGGTGGGTGTGGGTGTTTGTCAGGTACTTACTCAAACACAGGATGAGTTGGGAACATGCAAAGCCCTTTTTCTTTCAGTGCAAACGGGAGAAAGAAGAAATTTGTGCCATCCTGCCAACGTATTCCTACTGCAAACAAATCACTCCTCAGGAGTTTGAGGAACAAAAGGTCTCCACCTCACAGGCTGCAGTGGCAGAGCTCCTGGAGAACATCATCAAGGATAAAAACCTCTCTGTGAAGGACAAAAAGAAAAGGTTAAGACAGGTGAGTTTATTTCATCTCCTTCTGCAGTGCCTTTGTGAGGGAAGAGCTCAGACACCAGAGCCTGGGGCAGGAGAGGAGCAGAATGTGCTGAGAAATGTTTGTGCTCAAGAGCTTTTGAGTGCTTTGTGTGTGCTCTGCTTGGGATTGTAAAGATGGTTTTTAATGCTGCATCCTCTGGAGCCAGACTGGGAGAGCTGGGGGTGCTCCCCTGGAGAGGAGAAGGACACAGGGAGAGCTCCGAGCCCCTGGCAGGGCCTGAAGGGGCTCCAGGAGAGCTGGAGAGGGACTGGGGACAAGGCCTGGAGGGACAGGACCCAGGGAATGGATCCCAGTGCCAGAGGGCAGGGATGGATGGGAGACTGGGAATTAGGAATTGTTCCCTGGGAGGGGCTGGGCTGGAATTCCCAGCTTTGCTGTGGCTGCCCCTGGATCCCTGGCAGTGCCCAAGGCCAGGCTGGAGCAGCCTGGGACAGTGGGAGGTGTCCCTGCCCATGGCAGGGGTGGCACTGGATGGGATTTAAGGTCCCTCCCAGCCCAAACCACACCATGAATTTCCAGCCTTTGACTCTGCCTGGCAGCAGTGGTGTCAAACAATGGTGTAAAACCAGTATCAAATTCTTCTGATAATATCCTGCTCTCCATTCAGTGATTGCTGATGGAATTACAGCCTGGATTCCTGGGCTGCACTGGCCATCCAAGTCACCATTAACATGCCATAGATGGGTTTAAACTCAACAGGTGTTAAAAGCAATAATTTTTGGCTTTGAGAGACCAAACTCTCTCTTGAGAATCCTGACACATTCTTTTGGTGGCCTTGGCTTTGTGTTTTGTAACATTTACAGTGCTCAAGATTATCTTGCATTTCTCTGGCCTACCAACATCTTGCCTAATAGTAAGGCTAAAAACACAGCAGTTCTGGCAGGATTTAATCCTGGGGGGTTTTTCTTCCCTTTGGCAAATCTTTCTGCCCAATGGAATAGTTTTGTACTTGTCCTGGAATCTCCTAAGCGAGTCTTGTGACTCCCATTTGAACAAGCAGCTTTTCAGGGCAGCCACACTTGGCTTTGGAGCCCCTCCTGCAGCTCTGCCTTCCATGTGTGTTGTGAAAACCTTGTGGGTGTCTAAAAGTCAGGCTGGACTTTGGTTCAAGAGCATCAAAACTTCCTGAATGTGAAGAATTGTTAATTATAAATGGTTAAGACTTGAGGAGTAAGAAATGATTCACAGCAGCAGGGGAAAGGGGGAGGAAGGAAATGGGAGCCCAAAAATGATGCCAGGACTGCCAGCACAGGGATGGGCACTGCCCTGGGCCTGCTGGACACATTCTTCTTGATGGGAAATACTGGGAATTCTTGGGAAAAGCCAAATTCATGGCACTTTCTAGAGGGTAAGGTCCCAGTTGTGCCAAAGGGGGTTTGAATCCATCAGTGGAAAGGTTTGGCTCGTGTTCAGGTCTATTTACAGTTTTTCATCCCTTCCTGAGGCCTTGCATGGAAAACAGGCAAAATGTCCAGATCACCTCTCTGACTCCAGGTATTTCCATGGAATCAGTGCTAAGCTTTCCTGGGAGAACCCTTCCAGAACAGGCTGAGCCTTGGCTCCCTGCTGGGTAAACCACATTTATCCAAGGAATTCCTGGAAGGCAGCTGCAGGTTTCTGTGGGATCTGGGATTTCCTTGTCACTGTTGCTGTGTGTGCTGCAGTTCCAGAAGGAATATCCCCAAATCTACGGGAGCAGATTCCCAAGCACGGAGACGGAAGCGCTGCTGCTGGAGAACAAACCCACCATCAAACAGCCCATGCTGAGCCTCAGGAAACCCAAATTTCGGAGCCTCAGGTATTGATATCACCACACCTGAGTCTTTTCTCCCTGCTGGAAGTCTGAGGGATTCACCAAAGGAATTGCTGCAGGAGTTTGGTGGTGGCTGTGCTGTAGAAGGAGGAAATGTTTACATGGACTCTGTGCTGGAAGGTGCCAAAATGCCTTTTTTTTTTGTGCAGATACTTTGGAATAACTTCTAAAAGAAAAATTATTTATCTGTTTACAAATGATTACAATATGCTGGAGTAGGAAAATGTGAAAGTACACATAAAGCTGTTGTTAACCAAAAATTTATATATGGTTTTTTATGGGAAACTAATGACCTGCCTCTTGTTATAACCTTTTAATGTCTGGTCAGGAATTTGTGCCATTTATTGTAGTTTTTTATGTCTGTGTGTTGTGACTAAGTGCCTTCTCTATTCCCAAAATGTTTGTCTTTAAACAAAGGAGCTTCTATGAGTTCAGGACCAGGTGAGCCAGTTTGCCATAAATAAATGATTATCACACTCCATAAATGCTTCTGTTCATATCACCTGTAAAACCCTCATCAGCATTTTGATATTTATTTATATTAAAAGACTTGAAGAGTATTTCTGACATTTTCATGGAATATTAATTTTGGATCTGTTGGTTTGATTCTCAAAATAGGAATGATGGATGATCCATGAAGTGAGAACAGTGCCAACCACAATAACCTTAATTTTCCCTATTTTTTCCCCGAGTTAGGGATTTGCTTATTGATTATGATGAGATAAAGGTTCCCCCACAGGAATATAAATCTGCAGGAGTATTTTTGGGAAAGAATAATTAGTAATCATTAATCTACTGCATGGCTCTGAGATTTCAGACTGCTTTGGGTTGAGAGGGACCTCAAATCCCACCCAGTGCCACCCCTGCCATGGGTAGGGACACCTCCCCCTGTCCCAGGGACACCTCCCACTGTCCCAGGGACACCTCCCACTGTCCCAGGCTGCTCCAACCTGGCTTTGGGCACTGCCAGGGATCCAGGGGCAGCCACAGCAAATCTGTGCCAGGGCTTCATCTCCCTCCCAGCCAGGAATTCCCCAAAAATACCATTTTTTTCCTTTTTTTTAAAAAACGATTTTGTAAGTGAGAAACCCAAATCAGCCTCATTTTACCCTTTATTAATGATGCCTCCTGTGGATAACTTTGTTCTTTCAGAGCAGGGGGAACAGCTGTAACCAACCACCTCCAGCACTCCAGCCCCTGCCTGAATCTGCTTCCAATGCTTCCCAACCCCTTCCATGTTGCATAAATGCTTTGTTTTTGTAGTGTTCCAGTTAAGCAACTTATGAGGTGAGAAGCTCACATTTCCCAGGATTTGGCTTTCAAAGGCCTGCCCTCATTAATTCCCAGTTCTTGATCCAGGTTATTTAATGTTCCCTTCTAAGGTTTTGACAGAACTTAACGGAAATGGGAGTAAATAGAGAAATGACAATATAATTATGGTTATTTAATACAAAGGGTTAATGGGAACACTCAGTGAAAAGTTTTCTGTGAGAAGCCTTAAATGAACCCTTGTCCAAGTGGAAGCACTGCCTTGAAAGAGGGAGCAAACAAGAACCAGGGCAAGAAGCCAACCCTCACGTGCTGGTTGTAGCAGCAGATGGAACAGGGGGGTGTTTAATGTCTCATTTTGTCCCTTCAGCCCAGTTTGGATCCCTGGAGCTGTTTCCATCTGCATGGGAGCAGCACCTGGGTGTTTGTGGTGATAAAACTCTTCATCCTCCACCTGTGAGGGGCAGCAGGAAACTCAGATCTTGTTAACCTTTGAAATTTGCTCTTTACAGCGTTATTTTCTTCGTAAATATTGACTCTTACTAGAGGTGGCTCCTGATGATGAGTCTGGAGGAGGCTGAGGGGACCTCAAGGGGCTGCAGCTCCAATCTCTGCTCCCTGTGACAGGGACAGGACCCAGGGAAGGGCTGGGGCTGTGTCAGGGCAGGGTCAGGTTGGATACCAGGAAAGGCTCTTCCCCCAGAGGGATGCCCAGGGTGGGATTGTTGGGTGTCTGTGCAGGGCACGAGCTGGATCCATGATCCTGTGGGTCCTTCCAGCTCAGGAGATTCCTTGATGTTTGGCACTGGCATTTTCTCATCTCTTGGGGTGTCACACCATTCGTGGAGGAGCCAGGATGGTCCCTGCAGGGCCGAGTGCCGGTGCCAGCTCCCGGCACGGCTCCAGCGCGCTCCGTTTCACTCCTTCCTAGGATTTTTTTTCTTTGTAATCACTTCTGCTTGGGAAGAATTTAGGTCTCAGAAAAAACAGTGAAAGCCCCTTTTTGTGTGAACAGCAGGACAAAAGCTCCCAAAGCCTGGGGAGGATTTTGGTGCTGAAAGCCGGCTCTGTTCCCGGGGTGCTCTCGTTGGTGGGGGCTGTTTTGGGATGGGGATGGGGCTGCCCTGGGCAGGGCTCAGCACCCCATAAATACCCAGCACTGCTCTGGCTCTGCAGGCTCAGGCCCTTCAGCGGGGAGGATGTACAGCCAGTGAGTATTCCTGAAGCTCCTCTCCATGGATGGAGCATTGGCTGGGGCTGGGGGGCAGCAGGGCTTGGAGGGGAGGAGGAGGAGGAGGAAGAAGAAGAAGAGGAGGAGGGGAGATCTCCATGTGTCCATGCTGGTTCATCCCATGCCAAGGTGTGGTTCTGGTCTGGGGGAACAGGCTCACCTCCAGGTTCCAGAGGATTGACCAGAATTTGGAATTGTGGAATCCTGGAATGGTTTGGGTTGAAAGGACCTTAAAGCCCATCCAGTGTCACAGGCAGGGACACCTTCCACTGTCCCAGGCTGCTCCAAGCCCCAGTGTCCAACCCAGCCTTGGGCACTGCCAGGGCTCCAGGGGCAGCCACAGCTTCTCTGGGCAGAGTTCACCAGCCTATGTCTGGTGTGTCTTCATGGGCTTCGCAGTAGATAAAATTGGAGCCCAACAAAAAATTAATTCTTAAAAAAAAAAAAAGAAAAAAAGAAAAAACGCAAACAAAAGGCTTTTCCAAGAGTGGGAGATACCAGCTGGATTTTGCTTCCTGATGATTTGGGTATCCCAGGTTTGTTGGGCTGCAGGATGGGCTGTCCCCTCGGTGTCCCTGTCCCTCCTCGTGCTCAGGACAGTTCTCAGTGGCTGTTTGGAGCCTCAGAGCCTTTCCCCATGGAAAGGTTCTTCTCCTTCCTCGCTCAAGTTCTTCGCAATTCATGGATCATTTCATCCAGAAAGATCCTGAAGGAGGGCTCTGCCCTTGCTCTGGGCTCACCCAGCTCTGCCCCTTCCAGGGTGGAGCATCCTGCTGGAGGTTACAAGAAGCTCTTTGAGACGGTGGAGGAACTGTCCTCTCCAGTGACTGCCCATGTCACAGGTGGGTCTGGGGCCTCACCTCCTCCTGCTCTCCTTTGTTCCTGCAGCTCAGGGCCTTTACAAGGCCTGGATGTGAAGCAGCTCACAAGGCTGGTGATTTGGGGTAGAGAAAGGTCAGGTTGGATGGGGAGCTCTTTAGACATTTCAATACTGAATGGCTTGGTCCACAGCAGGTGTGGAGATGAAGAAAATAGAGTTTAAAGTGCTCATGTGTGTTTAGACACAAAGTTTAATTCGAAAATGAGTTGAAGTTTTGGTTTTTTTGCTGTCACAATAAAAATTCCTTGGTTTGATTTGCCCTACCCATCCCAATGCTGCCTCTCCCACAGGCAGGATTCCCACCTGGCTGCGAGGAAGCCTCCTGAGATGTGGTCCTGGCTTGTTCGAGGTGGGCTCAGAGCCCTTCTACCACCTCTTCGATGGCCAAGCTCTGCTCCACAAGTTTGACTTCAAGGAGGGGCACGTCACCTACCACCGAAGGTACGTGCCAGTTGTCCAAGAGAAAAGAATAAATAAAGGAGCATTTGCTTGTCTGAAATGCTGGGGACAGGCTGTGCCTGTGGGAGACACCGGTTTTGTCGAGTCCGTGGGGTTATTGGAAGAGCTCTTGCAGATATTACAAAACCCAGCTCCAGATGCAGCGTGAGGTTGTGGGGAGCTCCCAGAGGTGCCATGAAGCCCCTCAGAGGAATATTTGCATTTATTGCACAGCCTGGTGCCACCTGTATCAGATTTTCTCCTCCTGCCCTCGCAGGTTTGTCCGGACTGACGCCTACGTGCGAGCCATGACGGAGAAGAGGATCGTGATAACGGAGTTTGGCACCTACGCCTACCCAGACCCCTGCAAAAACATCTTCTCCAGGTACCTGGGCTAGTGCAGACACTGCTGGGATGTCCTTCGGAGTTCTGCTTCCCAGGAGCCCCTGACTGCCTGTTGGTTTTCTCTGCTCAGGTTTTTCTCCTACTTCAAAGGTGTGGAGGTCACGGATAACGCCCTGGTGAACGTCTACCCCGTGGGCGAGGATTACTACGCCTGTACTGAGACCAACTTCATCACCAGGATTAACCCAGACACCCTGGAGACCATCAAGCAGGTGGGTCTTTGTCCTGGGCTGACAGAGGTGTGGAGGAGTAAAACTGAAATGAAAATCTTGGAGTCAAAGAATGGGCTGGGTTGGGAGGGACGTCAAAGTCCATCCAGTGCCACCCCTGCCATGGCAGGGACACCTCCCACTGTCCCAGGTGCTCCAGCCTGGCCTTGGGCACTGCCAGGGATCCAGGGGCAGCCACAGCTTCTGTGCCAGGGCCTCCCCACCCTCCCAGGGAACAATTCCTGCCCAGTCTCCCATCCATCCCTGCCCTCTGGCAGTGGGAGCCATTCCCTGTGTCCTGTCCCTCCATCCCTTGTCCCCAGTCCCTCTCCAGCTCTCCTGGAGCCCCTTTAGACCTCTGAAGTCTCCCCACAGCTTTCCCTTCTCCAGGCTGAACACCCCCAGCTCTCCCATGGCAGAGGGGCTCCAGCCCATGGAGCATCTTCAAGTTTGGGTTGGAGTTTGCAAATCAGAGCTCAGTTGCAGACTTTGAGAGGAACTTCCCACACCCAGGACGAGGATGCATTGACTCCCAGAACCTTGCAGAGGTGGTGCCTTCCCAGGGCAGTCCTCCTGACTCTGTCCCTGCTGTCCCCCAGGTGGATCTCTGTAAATACGTGTCCGTCAACGGGGCCACGGCTCATCCCCACATTGAGAACGACGGCACCGTTTACAACATTGGGAATTGCTTTGGGAAAAACTTTGCCCTGGCCTACAACATCATCCGGATTCCTCCTCTGCAGGCAGGTCAGTCAGCCCCACCTCTGAGCCAGCTGGGAAACTTTTCCCTTATGAATCATTTCTTCATCCTTTAAATTAGCTTTGTCATCGAGTTAGGGTTTTTTCAGACTTCTTTAGATTTTCTTTTTTTTTAAAGTTGTATTTAAACCACTTTCAGATAGTTTCTAAATGATGAATTTTGTATTAAAGGCAGAAATTTGCTGGGTAGATGCTGCAGATACAGACCAAGTGTACCATAACCTCTCTCCTGTCCCATTCCAGACAAGGAAGACCCCATGAACAAGTCAGAGGTGGTGGTGCAGTTCCCCTGCAGTGACAGGTTTAAGCCCTCCTACGTGCACAGGTAACATTCCATGGGGTCAGCAGGTCAGCTGGAACCAGGGACTGGTTCTCACACGTAATCAGCAATGAAAATCAGGTGATTTACCAAAATCAGGGTCATTTTGAGTGATGATCCATGTGCTTCAAATAAGCAACTCCATGGTTTTTGTCCAAACTGACCCTGGTGAGCCTGATGTGCTCTCCTGCCTTTCCCAACAGCTTTGGGCTGACCCCAAACTACATCGTGTTTGTGGAGACACCAGTGAAAATCAACCTGCTCAAGTTCCTCTCCTCCTGGAGCCTTTGGGGAGCCAACTACATGGACTGCTTCGAGTCCAACGAGACCATGGGGGTAAGCAGGAGGGATCATCCCAGACCCAGGCTGGGAGGTCCATTGGCTTCACCTTCATTTCCCTGAGCCTAAGCCCATCTCCTGTGTGGTTTCCAGGTGTGGCTCCACGTGGCAGAGAAGAAGAAAGGCAGGCTCCTCAACCTCAAGTACCGCACCTCGGCCTTCAACCTCTTCCACCACATCAACACCTACGAGGACAACGGGTTCCTGATCGTGGACCTGTGCACCTGGAAGGGGTGAGGCCAAGGGTGCCTGGGCACCACAACTGGCCCTTGCACCAGACATGCCACTCCCTGCCCTGGCACATCCCTCCTGGGGCCTCTGGAACTTACACCAACCCATTTAATGGTGTTGTGACATGTAGACTATACAGCATGGAGCTCTCCAGAGGTGCAGGGAGCCTGCTCGACACTTATTTCCCAAGAAAAGATTATTTTTCTCTTTTATTTACTTTTGTCTTTAAGAAATGTTAGTGACTGCTGAAGGGTTGATGCTATTCTGGCTCCTGGGGCTGCAATGAGCAGGGTGTGGGTGAGGCTTGAATGCTGCTCTTCATGTAAACACAGAAATGTGGCACGAAAATGATGAAGCTCAACCCTGGGTTGGCTGCACACCCAGGACATCCAGAGCTGATCTGATCCTGGCATAGAATCATAGAATTCCAGACTGCTTTGGGTTGGAAGGGACCATAAAATTCATCTTGTTCCACCCCCTGCCATGGGCAGGGACAGATTCCTCTAGACCAGATTGCTTCAAGCCCCTTCCCATGCTGAACACCAGGAGTTCCTTGCAGAGGCCTGGTGCACACACAGCCCAGCTCTGCCAAGGAGCTGGACAGGGACTTGTGTCACTCTGTTTGCCCAGAGCTGCCCCTGGATTCCTGGAAGAGCCCAAGGCCAGGCTGGACAGGGCTTGGAGCAACCTGGGATAGCAGAAAATCTCCCTGCCCATGGCAGGGGCTCAGACAAGATAAACTTAAAGGCCTCTCCCAACCCAAAAAATTCTATGATTCTGCTGGATTTTAGGCAAAACCCACCTACGCTTCCCCTCCACGTGCAAAACCCAGCAGTGTTTCTCTCTGTGATGCTGTTGTGTGCAGGTTTGAGTTTGTTTACAATTACCTGTACCTGGCCAACCTGAGGGCCAACTGGGACGAGGTGAAGCGGCAGGCGGAGAAGGCGCCGCAGCCCGAGGCCCGCAGATATGTCCTGCCCCTCAGCATCGACAAGGTACTGCTGCCTGCTCCCCTCCCTGCCAGCCCTCCTGCCCCATTTACTCCAAATCCAACCTTTTAATTAAGAGGGGAAGCTTGAAGTGTGGGCCGTCGGGGAGACCTCATGTTTTCTTTAGCTGATCAATGTTTTTCTAGTTTATTTATACGGTCGCCAAGAGAGGTTGTGGCTGCCCCATCCCTGGAGGTGTCCAAGGCTGGGCTGGATGGAGCTCTAGAGGAAGGTGTCCCTGCCCGTGGCAAGGAAAATGAGATGAGCTTTAATGTCCCTTCCAATCCAAACTCTTTGATCACTCCATATGTTACCGTTCACAGCAGAGCCTGTGGGGCAGTAGTTAATCCCAGAGCTGCCTAGAGCACAGAAGGGAGCAGCCACAGCCCAAGCACATGTGGTGAAATCCTCCAGCCCTCAGTGTGAGGTCCCTGGAGCTGCCAGCCTGGCACAGCCAGAGCTCTCTGGCTGGGTTCCTTTCCATGACCCCACTCGTGGTGGCCGGCGGGTGGGCCAAGGGCTGCCGGGGACTCTGGTCAGCCCAGCCACTCATGGAGCTCACTGGGCTGTGGATCAAGTGAGAAGTGCAAGCCCACGTGGCAGTGCTTAATGGAACCTCTGAATGCCTCCAGGAGGGAGGGGAAATGTGTTCAGGCTGAGGAACAGGACAGTTCTTGCAGCACTGCCAAGCACACGGCAGCAGTCGCCTCCTGCCGCTCGCTGAGGCTCTGCCGCGCGTCGCTGCCTTCCCTGGTCAGGGCTGTTTGCTACAGTTCTGTGCAAACAAACTAAAACTTTTCTCCAATTACTTGGGTATCTCTCTTTGTCACAGGCTGACACAGGGAAGAACCTGGTCACCCTGCCATACACGACAGCCACAGCCACGCTGCGCAGTGACGAGACCATCTGGCTGGAGCCAGAGGTGATTTTCTCAGGGCCACGTCACGGTACAACGACACCCCAGCTCCCCCAGGCCACAGCAGCCAAGTGCTGCCTGCACACCGTGTCCCACAGACCCTCAGCATTTATATATTTCTTTTTCCTTGCAGCCTTTGAATTCCCCCAGATCAACTACAGGAAGTACGGTGGGAAGCCGTACACGTACACCTACGGGCTGGGGCTGAACCACTTTGTCCCAGACAGGGTAACTATCAGCCAACAGGGGATGGCTTCAATTTGGGAACAACAAGGAGTATTTCTGAGCTGTGGGGTTTTGGGTTTTCCCCACCTTTAGCTTTGCAAGCTGAACGTTAAAACCAAGGAGACCTGGGTGTGGCAGGAGCCGGACGCGTACCCGTCGGAGCCGATCTTCGTTTCCCACCCGGATGCACTGGAGGAAGATGATGGTAATGCTGGTGGGGTCAGTGGGATTGGGATTGGGATTGGGATTGGGATTGGGATTGGGATTGGGATTGGGATTGGGATTGGGAAGGGCTGTGTCACAGCTGGGTAGGGCAGAGCCTGCAGGCAGCTCCCAGATGAGATGGGACAGGTGCTAACACTGGTGGGAAATTTCTGAGGAAAATTAAAACTAGAATCAAGCAATTTTGGGGTTGGGAGAGACCTTAAAACTCACCCCATTCACCCCCTGCCATGGGCAGGGACACTTTCCACTATCCTAGGTTGTTCCAGGCCTTGAACCTGGCCTTGGACACTTCCAGGGCTGGGACAGCCACAGCTTCCCTGGGCAGTCTGTGCTGTGGCCTTTCCCATGTGACGACCACACACCACTCCCAGAATTTCTGGTGCCTCAAGTGCCAGGGCTGCTCTCACCATGNGCTGTGTCCTTTCCCATGTCCCTCAGCACTGATGACCACACACCACTCCCCGAATTTCTGGTGCCCCGAGTGCCAGGGCTGCTCTCACCATGCAGGGTCAGACAGAGCCCACACCCACACAGGGCCACACCTGTGGTGTTCTCACCTTGCAGGGGTGGTGCTGAGCATCGTGATCAGCCCGGGGGTGGGGCCCAAGCCCGCCTTCCTCCTCATCCTCAACGCCAAAGACATGAGCGAGGTGGCCAGGGCCGAGGTGGAGGTGAACATTCCCGTGACATTCCATGGGCTCTTCAAGAGAGCCTGAGCACTGACAGCAACACCTGGCCCAGGCCTCTTCCAGCTCCCAAAAGGTGCAGTCTCCGTTTACAGGTGACCCAAACTCCTTCCACAGCCCCTTGCATCTGTGGGGCTGCTTAACTCAGATCGAGCAGTTCAGTCTTGTCGATGATTCTTCAAAATGGTTAATCAGGTATTTTTTAAATGCACCCTCTGGTATCGTTTCCAGTTCAACCAGAAGTTTGGGTGGTGGAGAGGTTTTGTTTATGCAAAAAATTAAACTTTGTAGCTGCAGCAGAGTGAAAGAAGCTGAAAGAGCAGAGAGTAACCTCAACACTTTACATGTGGTAACATTGTGAACAACAGGCTGTGCTCTGTTACATGGTTGAGAATTTTTAGCCTACACTGAAGGATTGTGGATTTAAACACCATCCTGGCCATTGCTGGGGTATCCTCAGGGCAATCCAAGTGGAGCCTTTCCACAGCTGCTTTGGGAATCCCAAGTGGGTGGCAGGTAGAGTTTGGTTCTTCACTAAGGCTGCAAACTGCACACCTTCCCTTGTGTGTTTGCTCTTTTCCCTTTCTTTTGTCCAAGTGCAGTTCCTTGATTTCTGGATTTCAAGTTAAAACACAGACATGAAAAAAATCAAGTGATTGTTACCCCTTGGGCTGACTTTGCTTCCTTAGAGTGCTACAGGTGTTCAGCTTAATCCTTCCTTCTCCCAAAATAAACTTTCAGCTGATGTTAAAAGAGGTTATGGTTGAAAATAAAAACTTTCTGCCAGCAGATTTAAAATGTGGGATTCTTCTTCCTCTTCAATTGTTCAACATTTTTATTAATGGTATCAAAGAATTAGAAAATCTTTGCACTCAGAAGTCTGGCAGAGGGTTCTGGTTTGAGGGGGCTGCAGTTACATCCTGATGATGGGATGGGGACAGGGAGACACAGACTGGAACTTCTTCTGTTCCATGATCTCCAAGCACTGGGCAATCACCTAATTAGAAAAAAAAATAATGTAAACAATGAACAAAAAGAACCAGTAAAACTCACTAGTTCTGCACTTATTTATTTGTTCCTTCTTTTAGTGAAACACAATAAAATGAGCAGTTCAACACTCACATATTTTCATGTGTAGCTCATAAAGGGGGAATTTCAGGGCTCTAGAACTAAAAAAACTACTTGGTGCTCTCCCATTATCAAAGTTCCCATAAACTCCATGAAAATATTTACCATCCACATAGTCCCATAAATATGTACCATATTTGGAAGGGTTGTGTTGTGATTTAACCCCAGCTGAAACCAGGACAGATTGAGATCTTCAAGTAAACAAACTTCAGAAGTGCAGAGAAGCTTTTTATTGCTAATAAACAATCTAACAAGGAAAAATAAAAGGACAAAGGCAGCAGCTTTCAGAGAGAACCTAAGGGAGGGAGAGATGTCTGCCAGTTTCAAATCAATAAAAAGGCAGGGGAGTATCCCAAATGTACACAGAAAATTGAAAGCAAGAAGAGAAAATTGAAAAGGCAGCATCCTAGGATAAAGGAATGGAAATAAAGGGAATAATGAGGAGCCTGAACTTGGAAGAGTAAAGATATGAGGAATTACATGGGAAAAAAAGAATTCAGATGCAGAAACAAATTATGGTAAAGTGGAGAGGCTCAGTGAGGAAATGCTGTGGTCAAGTAACCAAAATTCAAGAGAATTTTTTTAGATAAACTAATGGGGAAGAGACTAATGAGGATGAGAATTACTGAGAGAAATTCCATGGGGTGAGAAGGGGAACCCCAGGTCTGGAACCAGCACATTGCCAACCTTGAGTGGGCCATGTTCATCCCTTGTGAGACTGGAGAATAAAATGGCCTAAGATGAAAACCCACCTTCCTGGTGTCTTGAGGTAGAATGATCCCATCATCCCAGACTCTGGAAGAGGAGTAAAAGGCACTGCTTTCTTCCTCTAGCCTGGAGAGGGCAGAGAATTTTATTGTTCTTAAAAGCACAATAAAAACAGCACAGCAGTGAAAAAAAATTACAGATGAAACAAGCAAATCCATCCATCTGAAGAGAATGGGCAGCACTGCTGTTAAAATGAATCAGAAACCAGCAAATAACAGAGCTGACCATTCTGCAGTAATAGGAAGATCCTAACAGAGAGACAGAGAATTATGCAGAAATGTAACAATATTTTTTCAGGAAGTTCATGTTTGCTGCATTAGTCTGGGATGTGCTGCTCTGTAAGATGAAAGCAGGTAATTGTTGGGTTTGTATTGGATGCTCTTACTTTGCCTGCAGCTGTTTTAGCTCCAGTTCCTGTCCTGGGCAGTCCCCAGCTGGTGGGACTGTGGGCAAATGTCGAGAATCCACCAGAGCAACTCTCGCATTGGGCCACAGGAACAGAAAGTTGGGACTGAATGATCTCCCACACTGCAAGAAAAAACCCAAAGAACAGAACAAACTCACTGAGATGAATCATAAAAAGGTGTCTGAGGGATGAAAAAAACAAGGGCAGGCAGGATGGAACACAGGTGGATTTTTATGAGGACAGACACCCTGTGCTAGGAGCCACCACCATCCCCACTGCCTCCAATATTTCTATTTCAACATTTCATTTTGAATTCCAAGCACTTCCACATTGAATTCTTCCACGTTTACTTTTCATCAATGACATCCCGTGTTGCATTTCTTACTTTAAAAATCAGTTCAGAGCTCGAGTTTGCCAGCTGTGTTTTAGCAATGCAGTGACACTTGAGCAGTGGGACAGGTGTGTCCCCAAGCCCTGGGCTGGTGCCACCCTTACCATGACATAACTGTCACTCCCAAAGCAGCCTCCAATGACAATGGTTATTTTGGGAACAGCAGCACAGGCAACTGCAGCCATCATGGAGGCCTGAGCCTTCAGCCTGTTGGAATGAGCCTCTGCCTGGAATAAAAATAGATATTTTTTATCCTTTCAGGTTTTATTTTTGATTTTCTCCTCTCCCAAAAAACTTGTATTTCTAGATAATTTATTTATCTACAATTCTGCAGAAACAGATCTGATATCTAAAGGAGGTTTTATTCTCCTTAGCCCAGGAGAAAACCTACTGGGCTTTAATGCCTTCACTTTCCTAAAAGAGAACTAATTTTCTGGAGTGCAGAGTTAGCAGTGGAATCAATAAGCTGTATTTCAATGTCAAAAGCACTCCAAATTCCAAACCTTCCACCCTGCCTTGCTAACTGAACAGCACCATTTCATTTTAGCATCCAAGCCTGCTTAAAATTCAAGTGAGAACGTTCTTAAATCTTTCCATTAGCAAAGTCATTACAAAGTTTCACGGTTTACACCATCAAGAGTGGTTAAAATTTAGTTTTCGTAACAGTTAATAATTCCGAAAATGTAACTTTAGGCACAACAAGAATTAAGAGTTATTTGAAATAGCCATACCTGTGAGATGCTTGCAGGCCCTGCTGGCTGTGGAGCAGTGTTTTGGAGGAAGAGGATGGGAATTCCCCTCTGGCCACAGAGCTGGACAAAGTGGCTGCCCTTGAGAGCAGCATCGTGAGCCAGCTCCCCATTGCTGGCCACTATCCCCACCAAGTGCCTACAGAACAAACATGGACAGTTGGACCCCGTGAGCTGAGAGGTCTTTTCCACCCTCAACAATTCCATGATTGTCCTCTTTTGAACCCTAGAAATGATTGGAATGCTGTAGGAGCTGCTGGGGACACAAAAGCTGTTGAGGAATGCGTGTCCATCCGTTTGGATGGGGAATGTTCCAGCCATACCCTTCCACATGGCCAAATCCTGTCACCAAGGTTGTTCCATAATCAGCCTTGAATTCCTGGAATCTGCTTCCATCCACCAGCCGGCTCAGAATCTGCAAATAAATAAACAGACTTGATTTTAGGAGAGAAACTGAAGTGAAAAGAGGAGAGTTCTGCTAAAAAGAAATGCTCTGTTCAAACAGTAGCAGGCCTGAGTTAGGCAAGATGAGCACAGAGGGTCTTTGGGTGACTTTCTAAATGCTCAATATGCACAAACCATCCAATCTGTGTTTTGTTTAATTACCAACTGTGTACTTTAAGCCAAAGGCCAACTCCAAAATAATTTCAGTTTTACAAAGCACAGTTGTTCTGGTGCACAAAAACGTAAAAAAAAGCAGAAACCAAACCCTAGCGTGTGCAGTTTCAGATTTTGTGCATAAGAAATGTTTGGTTCATATGGCTCATGCTTTTTTCCAACACAGTTAAAAGCTGCCTTCAAAGCTTTCTACAGTCAATTCCCTCAAGTGCAGGAATTTATGACTGGAAAAGAGACTGGATTCACCTCCTTGGAGACTAAATCTCATGTAGAATACAATGAAAACAGCGTGGGCAGCTCTGCATGTCTCTGCTTAAGCTTTAGTATCTGTCCCAACCTCAAACAAGTTTGATTTGAGCTGTGTTGTTTCTCAGTCAGTAATTTCACCATTTCTTTTACATCTTTCTTGAATGCTTGGGGGAAGAAACAAAAAGGCAGGGAAAGGGAAACACAGACATTAAAGGGGTGTTTGTTCTCAAGGCAGCCAACACAGGAAGCATCTCAACAGTGCATGGAAACAGCTGGGCACAATCTGGGATTATTTTATCTCCAGCAGGATTTCAGGTTAAATATTTTCTATAATTTCACAAAACTGCTGCCATCCTGCTTTGTTGCAGGCTTAAGACAGGCTGGCAAGGGATGAGGTAATAATTGAGAATAACACAGGGATGAGGTAATAATTGAGAATAACACCTGGAGCTGTGGGGTGGAGCAGGAATGAAATCCCTGTTCCCTCACCAGTTTGACAGGCAGAGTGCAGCTGTAACCCAGTGGTGCCAGGCCCAGGAGCTCCTCAGGGCTGTACAAGGGACTGTCAGGCTCCCTGTCCTCCTCTGGCACTGGCTCAAGGTTTAAGGTACAGACAACATTTCGAATGCACTCATAGGCCTCCTCTTCTGAGGGTGCAAAATGGTCACTGCAGCCACTGACTCTAGGAGAGAGAGAGAGACATCAATTAGCATTGAATTAATGAGCTCTGATTTCTGAGTGAAATTCCAAACTCTAGGAAAAAAGCTGAGAGTCTCCAAAGGCCCTGTGGAAATACTGTGTGGTTTGGTTCTATATGAATGAGCTGAAAGCAATCGCTCAGTAATTTCTGTGCAGTCCAATCCCAAACTAAAATCACAGTAAGGAGTTGTTTTTCTGTGTTTATCTGGATTAAAGAAAGACCTTGGAATTTATTTTTGTGATGCCGGAGTTGCAAACAACATCAAAAAGGAAAATCAGAAGAAACTTCAGGAATTATTTCAAAATAAGTGCTTGCAGCCAAGATATAAAGAGAGGAATGTATTCCATGTAGCACAGTTGGGTTAAATATGTGTGTTCTGGAAAACACTTGGAAAAGAGGAGAGAGCATCCCCCTTCTATAGCTGCTCCCTGTGGCACAGAGGAAATTACTTGCCTGAAATTGTTCAGAAAGTATGTGGAACAATAGAGATCCAAATCCAACCTGTCCAGCCCCTGCCTCACCCCATAAATAACTTATTTTTACTTCCATTTGGCTGATTTAACCCAAACCCCTGAACCCAAGAAGGCAAATCAGTGTAACCACAGCTTCCACACTCAGCCCTGCTCTAAAATTCCAAATGCCACATTCCTTTCAAGCTGAGTATGCTGAATTCCCTGTTTTTTGAGAAGATCCCACATACTGTGAGTGAAGCCTGGCTCCTCCAAGGTCCTCAGGAGAGACATCTTCCCCCGTGGCAGCTTTCACCAGGGGTGGCCCAGCAAGGAACAGGGTCCCAATCTTATCAATGATCACGGATTCCTCAGCCATGGTGGGCACATAGGCACCTCCAGCCACACAGGAGCCACACACCACGGCCACCTGGGGGGACACACACACACAGCAGTGCTGGTTTGGGGAGAGCAAAGGCAAAGCCAAGCCCAAAGTTGTTTTAGAAATGCAGGAAGTGCTAAATCACAGCTTGGGGGACAAACCAGAGACGGAAATATCAGCAGGAACGAGATTTACTACACATTTACACCTTCCCTACACATCCCATGCCACTGTACCTGAGGGATTCCCATGGCAGACATGATTGCCTCGTTGTAGAAAATCCTGCCCCCGTGCAGCTTGTCAGGAAACAGCTCTGACTGAGGGACAGGGAAAAGAAAAAGGGATTTTTAATATTAACCATGAAAGCTGATGCTTCCTCTTCACTCCATTCATTCCCAAACACAGCAAAACTGACACTGGGAAGGCACCCATTAATAAACACCCCTGAACCTTTCATATACAGTATTCATTATGGTATTTATTCCTTTATACATTGTCAAATTCCCATGTGCTTTGAAAGCAGAGGTTAAGTTTGGGGATTTTTTTCTGAAATCAATTTATTTTCCACAAACTGAGACTGTAAACGTGAAATAAGGGAGGCTCATGTTCCTCCTTTATCTGTGAAATCCCTCCAGCAGTTTCCTTTTTCACTTAGTTTTGGATACAGTTCCAGGTAAAAACTTCTCCTGTGTGCTTGCTCTCAGTGTGGAGAGAGAACAACTGCAGCCTCTGTGAGAGGATGATCTCTGCATTTTGCAAAAGAATCTGTTCAAATTCTTATTTTGCAGTCAGAATTGCAAAAACTCCACTTTTAAAGGCCACAGAGTTTAGTGCATCACTGGCACCAACAGACCAATAAAATACAGAACACTTTAAAGACTCTGAAGTGAAAACAGGCACCCCACCCCATGTACTCATTTATTAAAGACACAAAAGCAGCTCAGCACACTCACTAATCTCTGATTAGGTGAGAGGTGCAAGATTAGCCCAAGTGATGAAATAAATGCTGCTATTTTCTGCTCTGCAGAGGTGCCAGCAGTACCTGCAGGGGTAGGAAGGCTCCCCCACTGTCCACGAGGTGCACAGACAGCAGCCTGTTCTCCATGGCAATTTCCTGGGCTCTTAATTGTTTTTTCACTCCAATTGGGTAAATTGTTCCTCCTTTCACAGTGGCATCACTGGCAATGAAGACACACCAGACCCCACAGATTTTGCCAATTCCTGCCAGTGGTACCACAGATATTTATCAGGGCTCTTTTAACAGGGGAGCAAAATTTTTCAGGAGTTTTTCCCAGTAATGCTACAACAAGAAGCTCCAAATTAAATTGAAAATATCACACAAGGAAATTATCCACCCCTCTTCTCTGGAATTTAAAAAAACATTTTTAAAAATAATCTAAATGACAGAAGACAGAACTTCAAGTAAATTTACTTACTTCTGGTGACAATGTAACAGAAAAAAAATACACTGTGACTCCCAACCCTTGAGGTAAAAGGGAAGGCAATTAAAAATTACCCCATAAAACTGGAAGATATAACAATCTGTTAAGAAAAGAAAAGGTTTTCATACTGTTATTCTAGTTACTTTTTAAACTGCAACCACTCATCACAATGAAATTTCACTGATATTGAATGAAATTGAACTTCATTGAAATTTCATTTTGAAGAGCTGTTCAAGTTCAAAGAGACAATGTTTGCACAGAAAATGCAATTGTCTATGATTTGAAAAGCACTTCAAAATAAATGTCACAGCTCCTGCTTCTCGCTATAACTTTGACCCCTCTTCTTTAAGACGGAACAGCTGATTTGACACATCACCCTACATTTATTGAGACAAAAATCAGTAGCTGGTAAATAGAATAAATAACTGAATCTAGGAGAAATTTAAGAATTTTTTTTTAAATCAGATTTCCCATAATAATAATACAGCAGCAGCTGAACTCTTCCCTGTTGGGAATAAGAACTGGATAAAACCAGTGTTCGCTTTTCCAAGGAGAACACTTCAGTTACTAAAACATCCCATAAAACTTATTCCATGCATCTTTTTTCCTTCCGTTTTCCTTTCCCAGCATTACCGGTGAGGCAGCCGGCGGCAGGGACATCCCCGTAGGGCATGTCCAGCCCAGCCAGCGGGGACAGCTCCAGGAATTCCTCACAGTCCAGGAGCAGCCTCAGGCGCTCCCGCACGAACAGCTTCTTGTTGCGCTGCGTGTGCCGCAGGATGGCGTTTTCTCCCCCTCCTTTCTTCACCCTCTCCAGCAATTCCGAGTATCTGATGGGAAAAAAAGCGAAGTTTCAGTTCATGGGAACAGAGCTGTGGGGTGCGGGCACACGCTGGAGGGGAGGGAGGGATTCCAGAGGGACCCGGACAAGGGGGAGAGGTGGGGCTGGAAGAACCTCAGGAGTTCAAGTGCAGGTCCTGCCCCTGGACTGGGAAAATCCCAAAGACAAACACAGGTTGGGGGAGAAGGGATGGAGAGGAGCCCTGGGAGGATTTGGGGTGCTGGTGGATGAGAAGCTCAAACTGCCCTGCCCAGAGGAGGCCCCGGAGCTCTGCTCTGGAGCCAGGCTGGGAGAGCTGGGGGTGCTCCCCTGGAGAGGAGAAGGACACAGGGAGAGCTCCGAGCCCCTGGCAGGGCCTGAAGGGGCTCCAGGAGAGCTGGAGAGGGACTGGGGACAAGGCCTGGAGGGACAGGACACAGGGAATGGATCCCAGTGCCAGAGGGCAGGGATGGATGGGAGATTGGGAATCAGGAATTGTTCCCTGGGAGGGGCTGGGCTGGAATTCCCAGATTTGCTGTGGCTGCCCCTGGATCCCTGGCAGTGCCCAAGGCCAGGCTGGAGCAGCCTGGGACGGTGGGAGGTGTCCCTGCCCATGGCAGGGGTGGCACTGGATGGGCTTTGAGGTCCCTCCTGACCCAAACCATTTTCCTTACAAGTTACCCTTTAGCAGACTGAGCTTAAATATATCACACACTTTTCACACAAATGGCCTGAAAATGAAGATAAATTCACATTCCCAGATTATTGTTTTTACATGGTGCAATAAAAAGCAAAGGTCTGTTATTTAAAGCAAACATTTCACTTCTGTTATCCAAGAACTGCTTAATAAAGCCAATAATATAATATATAATAATGAAGCTATCATTATGAGCCTGTCCTAATTCAGCATGAACCTCCATGTTCCAGCTGCTCTTGGGAATAATCCAGCCAAAAGTTTCCTCTGTCAGTTCCTGCAACAAGTTTATCTGACAAAAACCAGTAACTGGGAAGCAGAATAAATTACTAAATCTGGAAGATATAATAAAAGCAGTGAACACTGCAGTGTCACAGGGAGGATGTGATTACCCAATGTTATTTTCAGGGCAGCGCCATGTATAGGTAAAAAGCTGAATAAACTGTAAACAAATGTGGCATCTCAATTTTGGTCTCAAATAAACCAAGTTCTGCCTTTATTTCAAACACATTTTTCCCCCAGATGCATCACCTTTAACTGTAAATGTCGTTTGACACAAAGACTCGCACAGCGCTTTGTGTGTGGCTCCCTGCACGCTGTGGAGATTGGAAAAACTCCGGAGGAAAAAGATTTTAATCCTGTCCTCAATGCCACCACAGGAGGGCACAGTGTGCTTTCCAAAGCTTTGCTTCCAGCCCGTGGATCACTCCCCCGAACAAAGACCTTCGCAATTTTGCCATCTGATCTTTCAGGACAAACACATAAAACACATTTTCCCGTTTTATCCGTAAATCAGGATGGGTTGCAGCACCCATCCCCTCCTCCGTCAGGAGCGTGTGAGTCACCATTTACGTCTTCGCATTCAAAACGCAACACGAAACAAATGTTACAAAGGTCTGGAGAAAGTATTTCTTGGCGATATATGCAAAACAACACATGGCACTATTTTAAATAGTTTGCACCTCGATTTGGGTATTTCAGTCAACACTTCACGGACCGGTTTGTGTTGGAAGGGACCTCAAAGCTCATCCTTCCACTGTCCCAGGGTGTTCCAAGCCCCATCCAACCTGGCCTTGGACAATTCCAGGGATCCAGGGGGCAGCTACGTTGTTTCGTGGGGCAAACATTGTCCTAAAAGTTCCTTTAAGTGACTCTCACACTATGTTTAAATTAGCAACACTTTTAAAACCCCACAAAACCGGTTCATTACCTTTTAATCACAGCCTCGCTGTTCCTTAAATTCTCTTGGAACACATGTCGGTACACGGCGGGGACATGTCCGTCCAGAACCGGGAATGTTTTTGGATGCCGCCTGGATTTGGGTTTATTACTCACAAACCGGCGGGGAGGCAGGTGCTGTGTCCTTCCCCAGGAAAGCGGCAGCTCCCGAAATTCCTTCTGGAGCTGGCGGGTCGGGGTTTTCTCCCGATATTCCCTCAGGAGCAGGCGGCTCAGGGGCTGCAGCGGCGCGGAGGGGCCGGGGCGCCGCCGGCCCAGGGCGCACAGCGCGGCCGGGCTCCACATGGCCCCGAGAGCTGAGGGACAACGAGTGACAGGAATTACAGAATGAATTCGCTCGGCTGAGTGACAGCGGGGCCCCTTCGCCTCGGGAGGGGATCGTGAGGGGACGCCCTGGCTCCATTCGGTCCTGAGGGGGCACCCCAGGTCCCCTCCCCTGCGGGCCGTGAGGGGACATGGCTATTCCCGCTTTGCCGCGGGGGTCGTGAGGGGACACCCCTGTTCCCGCAGGGGACATGAGGGACGCCCTGGATCCATTCGGTCGTGAGGGGGCA
>VZTZ01035234.1:30650-50493 GCA_013400955.1 Drymodes brunneopygia
CGGGGCCACGGCCCCTCCGCCAAAACTCCCCGGCCCCCGCTGGCCTCGCTGGCTCCGCTCCCCGCCCGCCCCGTGCCCGCCGCGGCCTGGCCGGACCCTGCCGCCACCACCCCTTCCTTACCCCGTCCGGTCCGTGCCCGCCTCTCGGGGCGGCTCCGCAGGGCGGCCCGCCCCCGCCGTCCTGTGCCCTCGGTGTCCTGTGCCCTCGGTGTCCTGTGTCCCGTGCCAGGTGTGTCCTTTTTCCCTGGTGTCCTGTGCTCCCGGTGTCCTGTGCTCCCGGTGTCCTGTGCCCTCGGTGTCCTGTGCCCTCGGTGTCCTGTGTCCCGTGCCAGGTGTGTGCTCTGTCCCCGGTGTCCTGTGCCCTCTGTGTCCCATGCCCCGAGTGTCCTGTGCCATGTGCATCCATTGTCCCTGGTGTCCCATACCCCGAGTGTCCTGTGCCCACGGTGTCCCCTTCCTCGTGTGTCCTGTGCCCCAGGTGTCCTCTCTCATGTTAAGTTTATCATTAGAATATTAAAACTGATTTGATTTTTCTCTTTCCACGCCTCATCCCACCCCTGGGCTGCTTTGGTTTGCTATTGTCAACCATGGCACAACTTTCTAGAAATTACTGTGTGTCGCCTTTCAGTGCCTTCATTAAAATGCATCCCTGCCAGGGAGCTCTTTATCCATATTATACATATTAATAAGGCTGGGTAGCAATAATTAAGTGATGACTAATAGATTCGTGAGTGAAAGTATCCAGCACGGGCTGGAATTTGTAGGTAAATAAATTATATATGTTATTAAAAAACCTTGAGGGTAATAATTAAAATTTCCTGAGATATAATAATTTAAAATGATATTTTTTTGTCCTTTTACAGTTGCAGCAGACAGGACTCCTCAGTGTTCAGTTCAGCCAGAACTCTTTTCTCCTAACACTTTGAGAAACTTGTGAAGAGCTGAAGAGGAGACGGAGTCACTGTGCAGCTTTACAGAAATCTTTTGCATTTCCTGTGGGATTTCATGTGAATTCTTGTGCTCTCTGTGGTGCAGGTGATAATGGGGAAGGAAGGAGTGATGGCAGAAATCCATGTAAGGCAGAATACATTTGAAGAAGTCTGAATTTCAGAGAGTTGGTGGTGGTGCTCAGCTTTCTGGAGGAGGAATTTCAGATACAAATACTTGGATATGTGTTTGAAGTGAGATTTGGGTTCCCTGCTGTTTCCAGGCTCTTTTTTAGATTGACCCATATATCATTTCCCTGGATTCAGAAGATTTTTGAGTTCTTAGTTCTGTGAGTGTATCAGTGACTCCTGTCCAATTATTATTTTCATGCATCTTATTTCATTTTCTATAATTAAGTGTTAGGCTTCCATAGGAGACATCATCTCCAAACCACTGGTGTTGCATAACAATTTCATTACATGTGATTTTAATGTGCAGATTTTCTATAAATGCCTTTTGCAGTTAATTTCTTGGCTTATATTGTGGTGGCTTTGGCAGTGCTGGGTTAACAGTTGGGCTTGATGACCTCAAAGCTCTTTTCCAGCCTAATTATTCTCTCATTCTTTATTATTTTACAGGTTTCCCAGTAGATACAATCAGTGGTCACAGCCAGAATTTGCTGTATGCAACAGGGGGGGTTTTTACTCGGGGTTAAAAGAGCAATTTAATTTCATCCTCACGAAAGTTGAAGGCTGTTTGCTCAGATTAAAGGAGAAAGAAACACTCTCCACATTCCAGCCCCCACATCTCTGAGTGCCTGTTTATCCCAGAGAGAAGGCAGCAGCCACCAGTTTGCACTGGGATAAATAACAAATCCTCCAATTAAGAGCTAACAGATCCTAATTGCCTTATGTTCATCCTCCAGCTGGGCTCAGCCTTCCTCTCCTGCCATGGCATGGAGCATCCTTTGTTCAAGGATGAGGGAGGAAAGCCCAGCCCCTCTGAGAAGGCTGCAGCCTTGTGGAGTGTTTGAAGTTGTTATTTTAGGAGCTTATTTTAGCCACTCCTGAGCTGGGCATTGAGAATATATAGAGCAGCATTTAGGGAAAACGTTCATGTGGTGGTGGCTTCCTTTACCATGAGCTGCAGCTCTGCCAGCCAAGCTGAGCTGAGCCATTTAAAGAACACTGAAGCTTTGAGTGAAGTTTAAACTTAGAAACTTTGCTGGAGTGCACCGGATGCTGGGGGAAACCAGAACACACTTTTTGGATTGTCAGACCAAAGGCAGGAGGGTTCCCACAGAGCCCTCCTCCTTGTGGAGCTTCTGTTTCGTATTTAGATTTTGTTTTTTAATGCCCAAAGAGCTTTTAGTTGGGTTCTGACCATGGTGGCCTGGAAATTGGGCTAAATTAAAGCAGGCTTTGTTTGTTTACTTAAAAGTGCTAACAGACTTGGACAGCCTTGCAGCATTTTTCAGGACTGACATAATTCCAAAATAGATTTGATTCAAAACAAATTTGATAAGAAAGTAATTCTCGCGTGATGTGTTTGCATCTGTCCCAAAGGAAGAGCTGAGCCTGGGCAGGTGTGCTGAGGGAGAATCTGAATTTGATATGAAATATTAAGGAGTTTATTTATTTTAATTGCTGGAAGATCCAAGAGAACACAAGGAGTTAAATGAAGTAGTTGGAAGATGCAGGAGAAGTTGGGAGCCTGATCCTCAGTAAGTAAATGCCATTCCCACTCAGGGTGTATCAGATGCTCCCACACTACCCAGCTTCTTATTTTGGCTGGTTTGAGGACTTATGAATCCCCAGACACAGAGTCAGGGATGTCCTCCCAAACTGTGCCAAAAGATGAGGGTGATCCATTGAGTCATGGAATTTTTGTGCACATTTACTCATCACAGCTGTATGAGGCAGCAGCTGTATTACAACACCTCTAAAAAATTATATCTTAGCATCAAACTCTCAGCCACAGCTATTTTTCATATCATTTATCACAGAATCACAGTATTTTTAACTCTAGTTTAGCCTTCCCTGCTTCTCAATCTGCCACAAAGAGCTGACAAACTCAAGAATAATTCCATAATAACTCCAGTTGTGGAAACACAGTTGATTTGGAGAAGACAAACAATGTGTCCTCTTGTTTCCATCACTCAAAAATGTGACTTTCTGGTTTGCCTTACTCCTGCAAAAAAATGCACAGAGCAAAAAGAGAAGAATTACCTTAAAGTAGCAGAATTATCTTCTCATTAAGGCATAATTAATGATGTGTACATTGCCAACAGGGTGTACGTTATTAATAGTGTGTACAATTCCCTGTTGCAGGGCCAATCTGTCCTAAATTGCAAAAAAAAGAACTGAATTTTATTCTGAGAATGCAGGTAACTGGTAATGATACCTAAACCAGAAGAAAAATGACATTAATGGCTCAAAACCTGTTGCTTTTACCTGCGCAGGTGTGTGAAATCTCTGAGTGCTTGCTTTTGTAGTTTGAATATGCAACAACTGTGTGAAGATCTCTTTTAAAGGCCTAACCAAGAGCCTTCTGAAGTAACCCAGAAGTAATTGTGAAGTCATTTGTGGGTGAGAGGAGATGCAGATCCAGTTGCAAACTCCAGGAAAGCGCTGATGGATTTATTCCCCGGAGCAAACCCCTGGCACGGAGCGCTGACCCCAAAGCCTCAGCCTGTGCCCGACTGTTTGGAGTGCCTCGACCATGGCTTTGTAAGGGCCATTCCCAGCTAGTAATCGGTGACTGGATGTGGTCAGGGCAGGCAGATAAACACTGCAGGAAGGGGGTGAATCACTGGGTAAATATCCCATCGATGCTGTCGGAGCTGCTGTTACTCACAGCACCTTTAGGGGGGGGACCTGACGTGTTTGCTTCCAGGAAAAGAAAGAAGAGTTGAGGTTAAATGTGTTCCAAATCTGCAGCTCCACACCTTCCTCACGCATCTCTTGTCTCCTTCAGAGCAGTCACCAATTTAATACCCCTTTAGAGCTGATCCCCCGCTCTGAGGTCACGGCAGAGACGTTTCCATTCTGTAAATGCCAGTGCAGTTGCATCATTAAAAAGCCCCCAAAGCAGATGGTCTGGGTTAAAGCAAAAAGGTTTGGTTTTTTTTTTTTTTTTTGCCAGTGAAGCAGCATTATAGTGATTACAGCAGCCTGTTGGCAGTTTCTGTCAGCAATTTTTGCAAGCATGTAATATATAAAAGGATAAAAATACCATTTACTGTGATTTGCTCACCACAGAAAGAGGCCAGAGTGATGCAGTACCAAAATCAGGAAGAAAAGCCCTGCAAGGAGTTTTCTGTCTTCTCTTTTGCACTTTTCCAGAATCCTGGTGGATAAATAACTCTGCTTGAAGAGTCTTATAACCCTTGTGGGTGCTGGGGTACCCCATTAGTCAACAGCCCCTGGGCCATATTGAGTTATTAGGATATCAAAGGTTGTGTTCTATAATCACCTAATTCCCCATTTCCAGCTCCCAAATTCTCCCACTCTGTGACAGCAAAGTTCTCAGCAAAGCTGACATAGTTTAGAAATCATGGAGCATATTTTTGAAGACAAAAACCTCATTTCTGAGCTTTGAACTCCATGCAATTCACCATGATTTGTAAAACATTAAAACTCATACCGTGAATTCTGGTGCAAAATTTCAGCAAAAAACTGAATATTAACTAACAATACGTAGAAAATCACAGGCAAGATGCTGCAGTGATACCAGAAAATCCTCCTCCAGTTCCTGCTTTGCTGATCCACTTGGCATGAAATGTTTTCTTGACTTCTACTTACTATTCTCATAAAAACCACAGGGGTTTCTTCTCACTGCTACTTGTTTTGTCCAAGATCCAGTAATTGGTACCATGTGAGGTTCACAGTTTGCAGTGACAGAACAGAAATGGGGTTCCAAAAAATCACTTCAGCATCTCAACCTCTGGCAAACATCAGGGCTACAGCCCCCCAGTCTCTGAGAATCCATGGATTTACAAATCTAGTGACTTATTTTACTCCTGCTGGTAACCTCTATGGGAATATTTACAGCTCAAATGAAATCAGGATTAAAAAATGAACAGTTGTTAGGTTTTTGCTAAAATTCTGTTGCCTCTTCATACTGAAATTGTACAGCCCTGGATAAATCCTCCTTGGAATCCCTAAGGCATGGGAGGAATCCTTTTATTCAGAATATTTTTGAGGTATTTCACCTATATTTCACCTGTTTCAGCTCTGAGCCTCATTGGTGAGTAAATAGGCCTTCAAATTTCCCCCAGTTTGTTTGACTTCATCCTTTTCCCAGCATTCAGCCTTGGTGGCCACAATTGAATCATTTCAGGTGACAAAAACCCTCTAACAGTGGGTTCTCAGTTCTAATGGAGACATTTTTAGCTGGTATTGTTAGAAATGAAGTGAAAAAAAAAAAAATTAACACAGGCTTTGGAAGCACAGGGGTACTTTTGAGGAGCTGTTCTGGAAAACTGCTAAAGAAATGGAAGGAAATTTCTAAAGAAATGGAAGGAAATTTCAATGTGCTGGCAAGTGACTTTAATCCAGTAAAACTGGGATTGTGAGAGCAGGAACTGGATGTGGAAACTCCTGGTTTTGGACCTGGCCTATCACTTGATTGCCTTGTCTAGGTGTAGTTGCTGGATGTGGAATTTCTATGAATAAGCTGAACATCCATCCATAGGATGGGGAAAAAGGGATGGAGCAAGAGTTTTCCTGCTGGGAGGTGTCACTGAGAGCTCCCTGTGGCACATGGAGCTGGGACTCTGCATGTGCAGCTCTCTTTGCCCCCCAGTAAATCCAGCCCAAACTGGAAACCCAGGGAGAAAACAGGGAACTTTGGAAATTCAGGGAGATGATGCTCCAGAAATCCCAGAAACCATGGTGGGATCAGCAGTTAACAGAAGGAACTTCTTCACAAAAATCTCCAAGAGATTTCCAGTTGTAACATTTCTAACTTGGAAAATTTAACCAAACGTTTCATTTTTAGGTCTCTGACCATTATCTTCTGGTCTCAGTAGAAGAGCAGTGGTGTCATTAACAGCTTCATTAATGCCAGAGTGATAATTATGAACTGAAGGAATGGCTGTTGCATCAGGAATTCTTCTTGTAGATCTGCAGCAGCTTTTTGACTCTTCAGAACCCAGGAGAAACATACAAAGGTAAAAAAAAAAGTAAAACAAAGGTTAAAAAAATAGTGAAAAATATTATTTCATCTGAATCCACAAATATCAATATGTTAAAAAAGAGGAAATATTGCAGGTGGATTACACAGTGTCTGTACATAGATTTCAACTCTAACAGTGCTTAAAATGATTAATTTTCATTTCTTTCCTTGCTACAGCATGATCACAATGTGTCTGCTGGAAATTTTTTCAGTGTAAAATTCAGAATTGTGTTTCATGTTTACAATTGGTCAAATAATCCAGATGCTAGCTGCTGTTTGCTTTCTGTTTATTACATTTATACTTATGGATGTAACACGTAGATATTCTCAGAGTCACCACACTGGATTTCAGAATGAACATTTTCACAGAATCATGGAACAGAATCCTGGAATGGTTTGGGTTGGAAGGAACCTTAAAGCTCATCCAGGTCCATGGGCAGGTTGCCCAAGGACCAGGTTGCCCCAAGCCCCATCCAACCTGGCCATGAATAATTAGAATTAGAATTTCCATGCACATTTTTGAGGTAGCTGCTTAATCAGATTCCTGAGTGGCTTTCCAAGTCTGGGATGAATTCTGGGAAGTTTAACACCTCCACATCATTCCCACCACTCCTACATTTGCTCCTGTTTTTAAAAGAACGTTATAATTTGTTATTTAATGATTGTCCAGCCTGGAAAGGAGGGAGCTGGGGTGGAGGGTTTGGGGCAGCTGCTGAGCTTTTTCCCTGGAATTTCCCCGTTCCTCTGGAGCCCACCTGGGAGAAGGAGCAGAGCAGCGGTGGAACTGAGGTGAGGGCTCTGTGCCCGGCCCTTCTTTGCTCTCTGTGCCATTTCTCCCCGGGAGCTCAAAGGAACCAGCAGCTCTCTCCAGCAGAGCTCCGAATCCCAGCCCGGCTCACAGAGGCGCAGCGGGACCGCCGGGATTAATCCGAGCGGGAATGCTGCGAATTCCTGCCTGCTCCTTTTGTGCCGGGCGCGGCCGGTGCTGGGGATGCTGCCAGAGGAGAGCAGGGCCGGCAGCTCCCGGCATTCCAGGACATGGATTGGCCCCATCGGCTCCCTCAGGTGCTGCTCCCTCTGCCAGCTTGGGCACAGGAGCAATCCCAGCTCAATACCCTCACTCTTCCAGCTTTTGGGTTATTTTTTGGAGTTACCGAATTCTCTGAGGCAAAATGAGGATGGAGATATTTTGGAATGTTGGGCCTCAGCATCACAGAAACCAGGGCTGGGAGAATTCACTGACAGCCCATTGTCTTGCCACTTGGGAGTTGTTCTTTTCCTGATCTTAAATTCTTAAGGAGATTTTCATGGGGGATTCTGTTTTCTTTTGATTGTTTGTTTACAGAGAGCCTGGCACAGGTTGTCCCACAGCTGTGGCTGCCCCTGGATCCCTGGCAGTGCCCAAGGCCAGGTTGGACAGGACTTGTGGCACCCCAGGATAGTGGGAGGTGTCCCTGCCCATGGCAGGGGTGGCACTGGATGGGCTTGAAGGTCCATTCCAACCCAAACTATTCCAGGATTCCATGAGAGCTGCTACCCATGCAGCAGGAAATAAGAATTTCTTATGAACCAGAACTCCATCTGATAGAAAAGTCACAGAAATAAATGTTCCTTCTTGTGCAGTGACATTTCCAATGAATTTGGCTTTTCTCTCCAGGTATGTTCACCAGTGGTTCACACTGAATGGTTCAGCACAGTGGCCATCACAGTCACTTCATTAAATCTTAAACTCAGTACTAATCTTTAAACCAAACCTCTCATTTATACCATACTTGGCGTGTGCAAAAGAAATAGGAATAGAAAAATTATTAATTTACAAACATTTTTAAAGCTTATGATACTTAGTTCTGAAGGCCTCATCTTCTGGGTCTTATCAATACTTCTCTCAGTCAAGAGGAAGAAAAAAATGAATTTTTACAGTGGACATTGATCATCTTTAAAACAGAACTGTCACTAAGACAGGCCCCTGCCAACATATGTCCATTAAATATACTTAAGATTCATAAAACTTTCACAAGCAAAGAGATCTGAGAAGCCCAAGGAGCTCTGTTAGACAAGGAGGAATCAGAGCTCTCCTGGTCCATTTGCACCCTCGGCTGAGTTTCTGGGGTTGTTTTAACTTGCTGGTCCCTCCCTGGGTTTGAAATGCTGTTCAGTTTTAATTAACCTGTTGCCTGTTCAGATTTGGAACACAGTGGGAGGTTCGGGGTGAAGTCACAGCTGAGGAGCAATCTGATCTGATAGATCCTTGCTGAGGGAGGAACTGTTCCTCCTCCTCCTCCTCCCTGCATTCCTGGAGCTTATCATGTTCTGGCTCTGCTTGGGCCCCTCCAGCTGCAAATCAAGCAAGAAAACAGTGTTTTTATCTGGCTCAGCTGAGAGCTCCTTGCCAGGCAGGGAATTTCATCAGCTCACCAAAAAATGAATGATTTTTAGAGTGATCTCATGAGTGCTGCCCTTGGAATATCAGAGTGGAAGCAGAACCACACTGGAGCCCCAGGCACAGGAGATTGCAGGGTTTTCCAGATACCTCTGCTCCTGAAACAAGGGATTCAGGAGGGGCACAAATCCCTTCTGGGAGCTGTGCTGGACTGGGAAAGCTCCTGGTACAATTGGTACTCCCCAGTGGTGCTTCCCACCCAGTGCAGAACCCAGCTGGTTTTGATTGCAGGAGCTTTGTTTGTGCCAGAGCTCTCCTCCATCCCTGTGCCCTCGGGAATGAGAGCTGAGCACACCAGGGCTGGGACATCCCTGTGCCCTCAGGCATCAAACAGTGCTGAAAATGCTCCCAGCTGCACAACCTTTGCAGAAAAGGAGGAGGGGAAAAAAAAAAAGCACGGTAAGTGTTGCCTGTTGAAAAAAGCAGGGATCTCTGACTGAACCCCAAACCCCTCCCAAAGCAGCCCCAATAAATCATGCCAGGGGCTGAGAGGGGTGATGGGACACTCTTTAGTGCAGCCTGCCTGAGCAGCCAAACCAACCTGCTCTGCATCTTTTCCACCATTTCTTATCAAAACACTGCCCTGATACAGACAGGCACTTACAAAACATAATAAAGCCTGCTGCTGCCAAGGAAGGATTGCTGCTAGCATTTATTTTTCCACAATTATTTTCAGGGTTGTCCTTTCGAGGCAGACCAGATCAAGGAGTGGTGCGTGCAGTACCTCATCCCCAGGATAAATCCAGGGAGGCTCTATGACTCAGGAATGACTCACTGCTCCTCCTCTGTTCCTTCCAGACTCTTGGGGGTGTGCTAATTTATTGTCAGTCTGTATCTGCAGTCAATTATTCCCCCCAGCTCAGCTCTCCTGTGCAGAAGGAATTCAGGCATTCCTCACCTCCCCAGAGGGACAAACAGGTGAGCAGACAGTGTCACCTTCACTCTGGCATCCAGAAAAAAAACGGGGAAGCATTTTTCTTTCCTTGAACAACATGTCCAGGTTAATGATTTGGAACTAGACTGTTCCTACCAAACCCCCCAAATCCCAATTACTAAACCAAGATTGACCTTTCAGAGAGTTATTTCGAAAAACTTGGATAAAATAAGGTGGGTATGACTCAAACAACAGGAGGGAAGTGTCTGCATCACAGTTAAGGCACACAAATTGCTTTCACTGTCAGAATCAAGCATTCAGAATAAGAAACACAAAACAGGAATGATTAATCTTTTTTTTTTCTCTTTAGCAAGACAGATTGAAGCATCCCAGTGGAGTTGCAGGGGAAGTGTTTAAACAATGCCTGCTTAGTCTCCAGCAAGTCCTCACTGGTAGGAGTAGAAGAAAAGAGAAAATAACTAAAATAAGTGGGTTTTACATGTGTATATACAAGATACAGAAGCCCAGGGAATCACAGAAACACGAAAGATACTGAGTAGCAAATAGGCCTGCTCAGCTCTTCCCAAACAAATTTTGTGAGCCTGAGGACACAGCAGACACAGCAGAAATGCATAAAAAGGGATTTTTCCAGTGGCAATGCTGATTTAAAAACTCCTTCCCCCGTGTCATTCACCTCACCCCCATCTCATTTTCCCACCTCCCTCCTCCCAGGTTGTTTTGTGAGACGTTTTTCAGTGGCAGCTCTGGCTCAAGGTACAGCACCTTTACCACTGCCAGCTGTTTATTCCCAACCTTGTGCTCTCCTGGCACGAGGAGCTGTGTGGTAAATGCTTGTTCTGCACAGGCTGGGGCTGAAGTGGTCCTGATCTGGCCTTGCAAATCAAAGAGAGATTGAAAACACAGGTGCAGAATGGCAAAACAGCAATGAAATATCATTTTGGAATTGTGTACTTTAAAACGTAAACAAATCCCCACATCCCAAAATCATGGAATTATAGAATCCTGGAATGGTTTTGGGCTGCAAGGGACCTTAATGATCTTGTCCCACCCCTCTGCCAAACACCTCTCATTAAATGTTCTAATCAGCCAAACCTTCTGAGGCAGCAACAAGCTCTCAGAAACCACACAACGCTGCAACTTGACATGATTATATATTCAAATAATTTTATTAAGCACAGTGTGGGAAGCTTGGCTGTTTTTCAAAATATCTGCATCCAAAATAAGTCCCTCCACCTATAAAAATAGCAGCTGCAGACAGACTCCAGATCAGAGTGTTATTCACAACATCAGACTTGTGATCAATAGCTGGGAGAGTGTTGCCAGAAATAGTCCTGCCCCGGGAAACGCTTCCTGCTGCCTCAGAACAGGTTGTGCTCCTGTCCTTCTGCAGTTTCTCCTGGGTTTTATCTCTGGCTACACAGAGAAGAAGCAAAGCTGCCTGGCCCTGGTGTAGCCATGCTGTGAATCAGGCCAGAAGCACCAAAATCACCAACACCCAGCACCCCCCCTGTGTATTTTTATCAGGGATGAATCCCTCATCCTGTTCCCCCCACTCGCACAAGAATTCACACAGCCTCTTGATGAACCGGATGGGAAATCGATCCAGCTGGAAAAGCAAAAATCCACATCCCCATTCCAACCCAGAAAAGGCCCTCCCAGCCAGATTGCTGCTCAGTCTGTGCTGTGTGCAGACAGGACACAGTGCTGAGTTCTGCCTCAAGCAACCCAGCCTGGGAACGCGAGACAGTCTGAGGCTGCACCTGGAAACAATTTTCCCTCCATCCCTTCTCCCCTCTCTCTTTCCCTGCAGCGTGCCTGGGTTCCCCGGAGCAGCACCACAAACAGCTTCACAAGCACGGAGCAGGGACCACTCCTGTGCCCAGGGCTAGGGAGAGCTGGGGCTGCTGCCAAGGAAAAGCATTTGCAACTGGGGCCAACTAATCAGGTAAATGCTTCCAGTCTGCCCAGGCCGAGCTGTGTCCTTTGCTGTTCTCCAAATATTTATGTCTTTGTGAAACACGTAAACATTTCATCAGAGGTCTCTTATTCCCAGCGTTTCATGTGAAGTTGTTGTTTCCATGCTCCTAAACCCCCTTCAATGTGAGTAATTCACGCTGGGGGAGTTCCTGCCTTGCCTCACCAGAGTCACAGAGTCCCAGAATCCAATCCAGAGATCCAAATCCCCAAATTCCAATCCCCAGATCCACATCCAGGCAGAGAAGGGATGGGAAGTGGTGACAGAAACCTCTGCACTTTGTGTGTTCCCTACCTACAGCTGAAGTTCCTTATTCCTCTTTTTCCTTCCTTTTTTCCCTCCTTCCTCCATCAAAAAGTGTTTGCCTCTGAACTTCCCCAAAGGAACAAAAACACAGGAGAAGTTTGGGAAGTTCATGTAAATCAGCTGGTGAATGTAAATTTTGTCATTCACTTAATGTAAATTCAGCTGGTAAATGGCAGCTTGGTGTTTCCTCTGCTATTTACTAAGAACTTGCACACTTGGTAAATCTCATCTTAAAATTCTGAGCTCCCCACTGATCTACCCCAGCAAACACATCAGAATCTTCCCAGTCAGGATGAGTAATTGAGGAGCTGAATTATTCAGCATTGTGTGGTCTGTGGCAGCCTGGAGATAAAATTCCCAAGTCTCTGTTACTTCATTTACTTTCTGCAAAAAGCCTTCCCTTGGTAATTTTAGAGCTCAGAGCATGGCACACATAGCAAGTTCCAGCTAAATAGCACACTCCCCAAAATTTTGCTGTTTCCTTAATGCTCATGAATATTTCAGGAACTCTGCTGAGAGGTTTTGGTGCATTCCAGGACAATGATTCCAGGTTTCTCTTCTGCCTGGAGAGGAAACGTGGCTCGATTGTGCTACACTCTGCTTTATTCTTTTAGCAAGGATTTATTGCTATTACAGAATCAGATCCCTTGAAAATATATGAAAATATAATCCTTGGCATGAGATGGGCACAATTTTTGGCTGTTGTGAGAGTAGAGTTCTATCTAAAAATTCATTCATTCCTTTAACCATGAGCAGTGCTGGAGTTAAGGAATAGTTTGCTTTTCTCACCCTTCCAGCTCATTCTTTTCCATTGCTTGAACTGGTAAAAACATTTGGATAAAAATTTGAAGTGACAGCAACACACAAGATCAGCAAATCAGTCTTTTCCAGCTGAAATTTGATTTATTGTAAAGAAACCACTGTGATTTGCGTTAGCATGTGGTATAATTTGGGAAATATTCACTTAATTGTGGTACAAATTAATTTAAGTATTCTAATGTTTCATTTTCTTCTTTTGCTTATATTGAGGCATTTTTAATACCTCATAAGATTTCCAAAAATAACGTCCCATTTAATAAATATATTTGCAGGTCTGTGTTCTCAGAAATCTGAATGAGCACTTAAATAACATAAAAAATCCATGTCAGGATTTACAACACGTGCTCACCCTGAGTGCTTTGCCTTTAAAGAAATGCTGACAGCAAACCAAGGAAATGATTCAAATTTTAAACCCCAGAATGTGAGAGAAGCCAATAATAAAAACTATCTGGGTCATTTCCTCGTGCAGTTAGAGCAGAGAGTTCACAGAACCTGAGCTCTGATGAATCCCCACATGTGAGAGTGACAGAAGTGGCCTTACAGCTGCTGTGGGTGGGTTTGTAGAAACCTATGGAATTTTCAGGTTGGAAAAGACCCTGAATAAGGAGCTGGGAGTTGAGAGCAGTGGGAGCAGCGTGGCTGAGAGCTCACCAATCCCTGGGAAAGGATGGGAATCCCTGCTTGGAGAGCACAGATTATTCTCCCTAAATTGACCCTCTGCCTCATCAGCTTCTTCAGACTGGGTGAAACGAGGATGGCAAGATCCTCAAATGCAGAGTCCTTTCAGCACTCAGTGTTTGTGTCCCAGCTCAGAGAAATGCTGCTGGAACAGTCACAGGGACTGGAATAAAAAATTTACTGCTCCAGTTCCAAGGCACCTCCCTGTCCAGGGACACGGAGCTGCAGAACTCCTGATTTCAGGTGGATTCATCTGTGCCAGCTGCACTCTGCTGCCAGGGATCCCCCATGGGGTTTTGGTGCCTCCTGACCAGCCTGAAATCCATTAATTCAGGGACTGGACTGGGTGGGGGACAGGGACAGGAATTTACTGTTTCAGTTCCAAGGCACCTCCCTGTCCAGGGACACGGAGCTGCAGAACTCCTGATTTCAGGTGGATTCATCTGTGCCAGCTGCACTCTGCTGCCAGGGATCCCCCATGGGGTTTTGGTGCCTCCTGACCAGCCTGAAATCCATGAATTCAGGGACTGGGCTGGGTGGGGGACAGGGACAAAAAATTTATTGCTCCAGTTCCAAGGCACCTCCCTGCCCAGGGACACGGAGCTGCAGAACTCCTGATTTCAGGTGGGTTGACCTGTGCCAGCTGCACTCTGCTGCCAGGGATCCCCCCATGGGGTTTGGGGTCCTCCTGACCAGCCTGAAATCCATGAATTCAGGGACTGTGCTGGGTGGGGGACAGGGACAGGAGGAGCAGGAGCTGCCCTGACTGGGATGTGTCTCCAGGGATGGAAAACTCCAAGGAACACAGCTCAGCAACTGCTTGGGCCACCCCACCTCAAATCAGCTGCTCTTGGAGTACAAGCCTACATTTGGGCTCAGATGGAAAACAAGTCTAATAAGAAAACCATTTTTCTTTCTATTTTTTTCCTGCTTAATGCACACACTTTTATTTAAGAGGACAAAACCCCTGACTTGCTAATTTTAATTGAGTCCCCAGTCTGTGGGGCAGCTTGCCTTGATTACATTGTACCAAATTACTCATCCTGGACAGATCCTTCTCTTTATTTTCTCCTCCAAGAGCCAAAATATGATATTGCTTGGCAAGAGGGATGTGTGTCTAAAATGTCAAATTACAGCTCGTAACTATTACGGGATAGTTTTGGCCATAGCCCTTTGTGACTGTTCCAGAACAGATTTCTCTTTCTAGGAGATCCTAAAACCTAATCCATGCTTTATATTCATGTTTAGGTGGTATTTTGAGCATGTTTTGATTTGGTTGAACTTGAAATTTCTGATTTCTCCAAGGCTGCAGATTCTGCAGATTGCATGAACTGATAACTCTGTGTGTATTCACAGTGCAGACATTGAGAACTGCAGATCATTTCTTACCAAATCCAAAATAGCCACCTACAAAATACACATTATTTAACATCACAGCAGAATAAAATTATAACGGGGGTTCATATTGGCCAGCTTTTCATCTAAAGACAGCACAGGAACTTTAATTAACTGATATCAGTGTTCCCTAAAATTTAATTAGAGCCTGTTTCTTGGTGTTATAATTCTAAACCAGGTGCCAACAGTACAAGCACTCAGTCCCCTGGAATTCTGTTATCCTAGGAATAGGAAGAGATGACTTTGTTTAATTATTTTTTTTAGTTTAGCATCTGCTGGTTTGGTCTTCAGTGCTAAATTTGGAATGGATTGGATCCATGGAAATATAAAGGCTTAACAGAGAAATGGAATTCAGTCTTTGTATTCTGAATACAGACAGAATGATGGAACCATGAATATTTTGCTATAAATGCTTGTGCAATTCAGGTTTTGCTTTTCCTAAGCTTGCTGTGCTAAGACAGGATGAAAATAATATTAAATATTAAAATGCCCATACCTCTTGGCCAAACAACTTTCTTTGCTTGCTTTTGAGGAGGTCACACTCCAGGGAAAGGCAGATTCCAGCCTGGAGGGATGCCTGAAGCCATCCTGATATTCCCTACTCCTGTCTGCAGGGAGATCTGGCTTCTCATAAACGGATTTTGTGGAGGTGAGAGGGACTGAAGGATGGAGGGGGGAGTGTTAGGAGTGGTTTTGATGAGACAAAACTCATGGGCCTCCAGATGATTGCTCAATCAAACTGAAGGATTCAAGCAGAGCTGCTCCCACTGCCAGATGATCATTATGTTATGGAAGAGGTTTGGATGGAAGAGCTCGGGAATTCAGTGATAGAGTAATGATGAATCCTCCCCAGACTTGTCAGATATCCCATTGCAGGAACTCTGCCTGTTTGCTGCTGATTGAAAAAGACATCTTGGCAGACCCAAATCAAAGACTTCCACAGCTTTGGAGGGCTTGAGCCTTTTAACCACATGGTAATTATAAAGATTATAAATAACACTTCAAAATCCAGTTCAAACAGCCACCAATAAATTATTTTAATGTGCTGTTATTGGCCCCCTCCTTCAGGATATCACAAGTCTGCACTGTCAGTCTGACAGGATGAAATGTGCTCTGTCAAATCAACAGCTCAGCTCTGTCTTACAGGCTGAGGGGAGCCTTGATTCCCTGTTTGTAGATGTGGCATTTGGGGACATGGGGCAGTGCTGGGGGAACAGCTGGACTCGGTGGTCTCAGAGATTTCCTGACCCAAACCATTCTGTGATTCCACTGAAGCTTCACCCAGTGTGAGGAAAGCTTTGTCACCTGAAAGGATCTTAGGGAAGAGCCACCAGGGGAGTTGTCTGGGACTGTTCTCTCCGTGTTTTTCAGATTCAAATGACTCCAGGAACCCATGAATTGTGGCTTTTCTTGCCCAGTTCCTCACTGAGGGAGCCCAGGACAGCTGAGAGGAGACAGTGAGGGACCTGAGCTGGGCAGTGTCACCCACCCAGAGCTGCTCTGGTGGCCACAGCTTGGACTCAGTGGTCTTGGAGGTATTTTCCAGCCTCAATTAATCTGGGATTCTGTGAAATATTCAGTCAACAACCAGGGGAGTTGTCTGGGACTGTTCTCTCCGTGTTTTTCAGATTCAAATGACCCCAGGAACCCATGAATTGTGGCTTTTCTTGCCCAGTTCCTCACTGAGGGAGCCCAGGACAGCTGAGAGGAGACAGTGAGGGACCTGAGCTGGGCAGTGTCACCCACCCAGAGCTGCTCTGGTGGCCACAGCTTGGACTCAGTGGTCTTGGAGGTATTTTCCAGCCTCAATTAATCTGGGATTCTGTGAAATATTCAGTCTAGCTCTGAGTTCCCAGATGTAGAACAGTGGCAAAATTCAGCTTTCCTCCTTCCTAATCTGTGATGAATGTTTGCCTTGGAAATCTCCCCAGGTATTCACACTCTGGATTGCAGCTGCTTCAGCTGGAACACTGCAGACCTGTGGATTTTCTTCCTACTCCCAGCTGCTGTGGGCATTCCCAGGTGTAAATCTCTGTCTGCTCACCAATCTCAACCCTCCATGCTGGTTTTGATGTGTGTCACACTTGAGTATCTTTCCAAACCATGGGAAAGGTTTTCCTAACAAACAGAAAATGTTCCCCATTATCTGTGAGCTGGAAATGACACAGAACACCCTTTTCCTGTCCAGTGAGAAAATGTTCCATGTTATCAGTATTTGCAGGAGAACAGAGCTAAGAATTTACCTTTCAAAGCAGCTCACATTGAGAGGTAAGAAGGGATTTTGAACACTTTTAATCATCTTTAAACTTCACATTGGAGCATCTTTGTAATGTTTGAGGTGTACCCCAAAACAAACAAGAACCTGCATCAAGTAACACCAACACCCACCCTGAAAACAGAGCTCACAGCCCCAAAATTTAGGAGTGTGTGGAAACCCTGCTGAGCCCTCACTACACCTTCAGGCAGCAAAATCCCTTTGAAAATCTGGGCTTTAGGCCCAACCCTGCCGAGAGTTCTCTGTGGGAAGCTCCTCCTCCTGCCTGGGGCTGACCCTGGCACAGCTCTTGTAAAAGCTGAGCTTTCCAAACGGCCCAAAGCAGGCAGGAAAAAAATCGTGTCAGAAATGGCAAATAGATGAACTCCCAGATGATTGATTCAGATCCTTCCAGAGACAGGAATCCTGATTTGTGAACAGCTGGAAAGCACAGCTGGCTCCTCTCTGGTGCCAGTCTGCGTGTGGTCACTTTGGAATGTGCTCCACACTCCCTTTGGACACGTGTCAAAAGTCACATGTCATTAATTTCTCCAAACTTTGCAGTGCTAAAGGTGTAGGAAGGTCGTAGAAATGGAAAGTGCCTTATAAATGTGAAGAATCATTTCCTGTGGTTCAGTTATTTAACTTCTTTCAATCCAGATCTTTTCCTGATGAAACAATTTGAGCTCTACCTCTGAGATTTTTTTCCCCCAGAAAGAAACGGCTTGGAACAAAAGGGACATCTAACAGAAGATTGCACCAGGTAACTTTTGTAGGGTCATTAAAGTCAGATTTGATTTAGTGGCTCCAAAAATGCTGCCCAGAAAATCTGTGGCTGCCCCTGGACCCCTAAAAGAGTCCAAGGATAGAGCTTGGAGCAGCCTGGGACAGTGAAAGGTGTCCCTCTCATGGCAGGGGTGGCACTGGGTGGAATTTAAGGTCCTTTCTCCCCAAAACCATCCCAGGATTCTGTTTGGTCACACAGGTCCCTGCATTTGGACCTCAAAGAGTGGCTGAGACTTGTCAGACTCTCCTTGTCAGCAGTGCTTACAGGCTGTGAGGGAACAAACACAATTCCAAGGCTTGTTCCATTCCCAACTGAGAGAAGAGCAAAAATCATTACTCAGAATCAACACTGTGTCAGACAGACATCCAAAAAATTATTATTAGATATTTCAAAAGAAGCCTTTTTAATAGCAATTGTTCTATGTGGGATTTTTTTTTCCCCTTTTTTAATTTCAGTATGAAGTATTTGGTATTTGAAGCCTTTAATTGTGTTGGCAAAAAGCCACTAAGAGGCTTTGATTTTTGGAAGCAAATCCATGTGACTGATCCGAGTGGGATCTTAATGGCTACAAGGACCCATCCATTAAGAGTTATTTTTAATAATGAAGTCAGAACTGGAATGTGAAACTAAAAAAAACTTGCAATATTCTTAAAGATTAAACTGTCCTGCAGTTACAAAATAGCTAAAGCTATTCCTGGTGCCTATATCCCAATTTATATAATCCCAATTTATACTATTCCTAAAGATCTACCAACAAAATTCTGAGTAGGGACAGTGCTCCTACACTGAATGGTCAAGGTGTGTTGGATTCTTTCCCAACTTTTTTCTCTGTTACTTTTTGCTTCAGTTCATTATTGGCTTGTGCTTCTACATCTTTGACCTGTCTTTAGTTTTGTTCCTGTCTATATTTTTGTTCCCAGTTGTTTCCTTTCATGGCTTATTTGTCCCCAGGTGTTTTTGGCAGCTCCCTGTCTAGTTTCAATCACACAGGATGATGTTCTGCATCCATCATTCCATGTGTAACAGGGAGCAGAGCATGGAACCTTGAGGTATCCAGTAAATTAACACCAGAGATAGAATCCCAGATTGATTTGAGTTGGGAGTGACCTCAAAGCCCATCCCATTCCACCTCTGCCGTGGCAGGGACACCTTCCACCATCCCAGGCTGCTCCAAGCCCTGTCCAGCCTGGCCTTGGACATTCCAGGGATCCAGGGGCAGCCACAGCAAATCTGGGCACCCTGTGCCAGGATCTCCCTACCCTCGCTGTAAAAGTCTTCCTAATACCTGATCTAAAACTCCCCCCCTTCAGTTTAAAACCATTTCCCTTGTCCTGCTGCTAAAAGGTGATGGCAGGGGGTGATGAGCTCATTCTGGGTCATTAAAGGATGCTGTGAGCACAGAGCTCAGAGCAGCTTCCAGAGGGTGGGATGGGTACACAGCATCCTCCTCTGGGAAATGGAGATGGATGGAGGGGAGCAGAACTGGGAAAACTGCTCGGTGTGAGCCACTGGTCTGAATCAAAGCGGTGCTGGGGGAAGGACAAAGCATTGCCCAGAGCCGTGGGGATGGGAGAGCAGTGGGCAAAATGTGATGGTGCTTTCAGGCTGGAGAAGAGAAGGCTCTGGCGAGATGTCAGAGGTCTCTAAAGGGGCTCCAGGAGAGCAGGAGAGGGACTGGGGACAAGGGATGGAGGCACGGGACACAAGGAATGGCTTTCCACTGCCAGAGGGAAGAGTTAGGTGGGATTTCGGGAAGGAATTGTTCTCTAGGAGGGTGGGGAGGGGCTGGCACACGGTGCCCAGATTTGCTGTGGCTGCCCCTGGATCCCTGGAGGTTTCCAAAGCCAGGTTGGAGCAGCCCGGGACGGTGGANCGCAGCGCCCCGCCAGCATGGCCGGGGCAATCATCGAGAACATGAGCACCCGCAAGCTCTGCATCGTCGGGGGCATCCTGCTCGTGTTCCAAGTCATCGCCTTCCTGGTGGGAGGGCTCATCGGTGAGTGCCGGGGGCCGCTGCCTTCCTCCTCCTCGTCCTCCTCGTCCTCCTCCTCCTCCTGCCGCCGCTGCCCGCTTGTTTAGTGCTGGTTACAGTGTCGCTGACTCGCTCCCATGATCTCATTACCCGCTTTTGTAGCCGAGCGATCCCGGCTCCGGGCCCTTTGTGCCCGTCCCGCGGCTGCTGCGGGGGG
>VZTZ01035234.1:50578-66530 GCA_013400955.1 Drymodes brunneopygia
TTTTTTGGCCTGGTTTCAGCCTGGACTTAAAGAAAGAGGGAAGTGGGAAAGCTTCAGTATGGCGACGGATCGCGCAGGGAGCCTCGCGTTTCAAAGTTGGCTTAGAAAATAATAATAATTTATTTTTTTTTAAAGGATTTTTCCTCCCTTCTTGGCGCTGCACCTCCCCCGTGCCTCGGCCTCCGAATCGGCCGCGGGAGGAAACCTCCCCCCTTGCCAGAATGAGAAAAAAATTAACAAAAATCTAGGAAAAAAAAAAAAAAGAAAAGAAAAAAAAGGGGAATGACTGGTGGGAGGGGGATCCCGGCTTTGGGGGATTTTTTGGGACTTGCGCTTTGTCCGGGCTCGTTTCTCCGGGGGACGCCCCCACTCCCTCCCGATCCCATTCCAGGAGGGCTCCCCTCTCCTCCCTTCCACGTCCCGATCCTTTTCCAGCAGGAACCCCCTCCCTTCCACCTCCCGCTCCTGCTCCAGGAGGGATCCCCCCATTCCCGATCCTCTTCCAGGAGAAGCTCAAACCCGCGTGGGCTCGGCCTGGGCTTGTTCCTGCCCGTGGAAAACCCTCGTGGCTGCCGGGGGGGATTTAATCCCCGTCCCCGACACCCCTCGGCTCTGGGGCCCCCGGCTCCGCACGCGAAGCTCCGCACCGGGCGCTTTAAAGCCCAGATTGTGTTTATTTATCCGTGAGCATTCCCAAAGGCCGGGATATGGGAACTGGGACACAGCCCTGCGGCGAGAGGAGTTTTCCCTTGGGGATGGAAGGAGGAAGATGGAGGAGAGCGAGTTTGGAGCAGTCCTGGGATTTTTTTAAATTTTTTTTTTTTCTTTTACTAGAAAGCAGCTGAGTTCTGCGCCAGCTCCTTGGAATGATGGGCACATGGATCTGGCTGCTTTGGCCATTTCCAGGGTGGGAATGTTGCCTTTCTGTCCGGGAAGGACTGTCCAGCCCTGCGGGGGCATCCCCCGGGCTCCATCCCTTCCTCCCGGGCAGGATCCGCGCCGAGCTCTTGGGGTTTGCAGGGAGAATCGGGGTCAACATCACTCTGAAAATCACTCTGAAACTTTGTTGCACTTCGTTGGGAGAATAAAGTTGGGCTGTTCTCTCTGGGAGGGATTGAGGGAACAGCCCCAGCCGCTCCTCAGGAAGCAGCCTCTGTGCTCCTGCTGCCCATCGGCGCTTTGCCTTCATGGCCTTGAATTATCAGCCTCTAATAACCATAAAATTCCACTAAACATAATTTTGGAAAACTTCCGTTTCCCTCATTCTCTTACTTCCTCACCTCCATCCAAGGGAGTCACTGGCACATATTGACTAAAATCCAGTTTTCCTGCTCTTGCAGGCCTGAAACCACACGAAGTTTATCAGGATTAGCTTTTTTCCTTCTTTTTTTTTCTTCTCTTTGAGAGCTGGTTCAAGAGCAGGTTACTGAACCCGCTGCTGATTCCAGAGATAAAATATCTTGGCCTGTGCTGTGCAGAGAAGCCAGACTTTATCTTAAAAGGGTTTTTCTAGCAGTTTCTTGCTGCTGAGTTGAAATAGTTGCTGTTCCAAAGGCTGGTGTGGCTCAGAAAGCCCTGTTTGTGCTGGGACACATCTTGGGACAGATGTGACAAACAGATGTTTATGCTTGGCTTTACAGGGAAAAGACAAATGTTTCTGCTCAGTTTTGTAGGGATTCAGGGAGTGAAGAGTTTAAATTGTGGTAGTTCAGTTTTCCAGCTGGTTTTTGCCCTGCTTTATTGGCTGCTGCTGGTGCTGGGCATCTTCCTTGGGCCCTCCCATCCTGGATGGATCTCCAAGGTGGGGCTGGGAAGCTGCATGGAAAGGTTGGATGGGCTGGGACAGGGATTTGGGGCTGAGTCCAATGCCCTGCACAGGCTCAGTCATTCCAAACTGCTGGAATTCCTGCACAAACTCAGTCACTCCATCCTGCTGGAATTCCTGCACAAACTCAGTCATTCCAAACTGCTGCAATTCCTGCACAGGCTCAGTCACTCCATCCTGCTGGAATTCCTGCACAAAGTCATTCCAAATGCTGGAATTCCTGCACAAACTCAGTCACTCCATCCTGCTGCAATTCCTGCACAAACTCAGTCACTCCATCCTGCTGGAATTCCTGCACAAACTCAGTCATTCCAAACTGCTGCAATTCCTGCACAAACTCAGTGAGTCCAAACTGCTGCAATTCCTGCACAAACTCAGTCACTCCATCCTGCTGCAATTCCTGCACAAAGTCATTCCAAATGCTGGAATTCCTGCACAAATTTAGTCACTCCATCCTGCTGGAATTCCTGCACAAACTCAGTCACTCCAAACTGCTGGAATTCCTGCACAAATTCAGTCACTCCATCTTGCTGGAATTCCTGCACAAACTCAGTCATTCCAGACTGATGGAATTCCTCCACCAGCTCAGTCATTCCAGACTGCTGGAATTCCTGCACCAGCTCAGTCACTCCATCCTGCTGCAATTCCTGCACAAACTCAGACACTCCATCCTGCTGGAATTCCTGCACCAGCTCAGTCATTCTATCCTGCTGGAATTCCTGCACCAGCTCAGTCATTCCAAACTGCTGGAATCCCTGCACCAGCTCAGTCACTCCATCCTGCTGGAGAAAATGCATCTTCTCTCTGTGTTCCAGTCCTAGGAGGTGCTGCCTCAAAAGTTCTTTAATTCCTGAAAATCCCCACTCCTGATCTTCCCTCAGATCAAACTTCTCTAATCAATTGTCCAAACTGTTTTTTTTCCTCTGCAGCATTTACCCCTTCTGATGCATTTAAGGAGTTCAGAGGCTGGAAATCCAAGGATATTTGGTGCTTGTGAAACACAAAGTTCCATGTGGTGTGGTCCCCAACATCTGGCAGGGTGGCACAGCTCTTTGCCAGGAACCTGCCTTGCTTTGGGCTCCCTGTATCCCTGGAAACTCTGCTCCAGGGGCTTGGGACTGACCCCTTTGGCTGTTCCCAACAAGGAACAGTTTGTGGTGTTTCCTACAAGGAGACTCCTCGTGGTGAGCAGTGGGTTGGTGCAGGGAGAGCTCCCAGTGCCACCCCACAGCTGTGACACCAGGTGGGGTGGGAGCAGAGGTGGCACTGACACCGTGGCCCCGCTCTGGTTTGACCCAGCGTGCCCAACAGACACCAAAATCCGGTTATTTTGGTGTGCCCAGGTCTAGACAACCCAAAATACGTACACGAGTGGGACAGGGCTGCAGAGCCGAGCCAGCCTTTCCCCTCGCAGGCACTTAGGTCATGTTTCAAAACAATGACTAAGTGCTCTATTTTAACAGATCCCTCGTGCCAGTCCAAAATACCCAAATGCAGCACGTTGGTACCTGATACAACCAGCACAAAGCTGATTTTCCTCCCATCAGGGGCTTTCTGCCACTGCTGGTTCCCAGCTGGCTTTTGGGAGGTCGGTGCGTGATGCCAGAGTTTTAAGGCAGCTTCTACATTTCTAACAGCTCTTTTATTTAGCAGCAGGAACCTTATCAGCTCTCAGGTGGGGTTTGCTCAGAGCTGTCTGTTGGCAGAGCATGAGATGCACGGGGATGGGAGAAATTCCTGTGGCAACAATTCCCTGACTGGAGGGTGCAGCCAGGTTGGGGTCAGGCTCTGCTCCCAGGGAACAAGGGACAGGACGAGAGGAAACGGCCTCAAGCTGTGCCAGGAGAGTTTGAGGTTGGATATTTGGGAAAATTTCTTCATGGAAAAGGTTGTCCAGCCCTGGTGCAGGCTCTCCAGGGCAATGGTGGAGTCCCCGTGCCTGGAGGGAGCTTTGCAAAGCCAGACAGGGTTTGCAAACACCCCAAAGAGAATTTGATGGAGCTGTTTCTTTGTTGTGCTGTCATAATGAACTGTTGGCTCCAGCAAGTGGGGCTGTCACTACTTGAAACCCCACGGAATTCCTGGTGTCTGCTCCCCTCGTGGAAAACATCTTGTTTATAAAGGTCACGCTTCTGGGCTGTGTGTGATGTGTTCAGTCGGGATGCAGCAGTGGGAGACAGAACATGATCCACAAAATTAATCCTAATGCAGCCTTGTCTCCACTATCCTGCTGTAAATGATGGCATGTGTGGATTGCAGGAGAAGGGGATCTCCAGGAATGGTTTCTGTTATCGTTTGTGAGGAGGGAGGCTGATGATCATTTACAGCCAAACCAGCATTCCCAGGAGCCTCTGCCTGCTCTGCCTTCCCTGGATCCAGAGGGATGCCACCAGGCTGGGAGCTGTGACAGCCCTGGACAAGGCATGGGGACAAACCCTGCACCTCCTGTCCTGGGCAGTGCTGGGTCACTCAGGACAGGAGAGACCCTGAGGGGCTGGAGCGTGTCCAGGGAAGGGAATGGAGCTGGGAAGGGGCTGGAGAATCCCTGAGGGAGCTGGGAAGGGGCTCAGGCTGGAGCAAAGGAGGCTCAGGGGGGACCTTGTGGCTCTGCACAAGTCCCTGACAGGAGGGGACAGCCCCAGGTCGGGCTCTGCTCCCAGGGAACAGGGACAGGAGGAGAGGGAATGGCCTCAGGCTGGGCCAGGGCAGGTTTAAGTTGGATATTTGGGAAAATTCCTGCCTGGAAAGGGTTGTTCATCCCTGGCACAGCTGCCCAGGGCAGTGCTGGAGTCCCCATCCCTGCAGGGGTTTAAAAGCCCTTTGGTTGTGGCACTTGGGGACAGTGCTGGAAACAGTTCAATTCCCTGGCCTAAAAGGGCTTTTCCAACCTAAACAATTCCATGATTCCCACAGCTGGACCAGCTGCAGCATCCACCTGGCTGTGCCTGTTACTGGGAATTCTGACTGGGATGTTCCAGTGGAGGTCACCACAACTGCTCCAGGCCAAAGCTGAGCTGGGACACGCCAGCTCCTCTCCCGACAGCTGCTGGGGTGGAAATTGTGTGTGCAGAACCTGCCTGGATTTATGTGGGTTTGATGCCTCTCAGCTGTTTTGAAAGCAAAGCTTTTGATTACAAATGATCTTCCTCTGTGGGAAGCTGTTGGTGTCCCTTTCTAGCTGCCTTTTCATCCTGGAATTTTTATATATATGTAAAGTATTTTTAAAAGGAAAAAAAACCACCCAGATCTCTGTGCAGCAACATCCCAGCTTTGAAACCTTTTCAAAAAAGAATTTTCAATGACTTTTTTGATGTGAGTTACTTTAAAAGTCCCTTTCCAACTCCCAACTTCCGTGATTCCAAGGATGCCTTATCCCAAATCACAGATCCTTGGTTCAAACCAGCCCAGGGAATGCAGGAGAACTCTCTGTGATCCAGGCAAACCCAGAGCAGGGTCACACCCAGGGAAGTGCTGGAAGTCCAGTGCCCACCCGTACACTTTACAAATTCAACTGATTGGAAAAGTGGAGGGATTTATTTAGCACATGAGTCCTCTGGGCTGAGGGGATGGATTTAAGGAGGTGCAGGTTCACTGCTCCCTTCCCTGGCTTAGGCTGGAAAAAACAGAATTGTTGTGACTGGAGGAGCTCAAACTTCCTTGTGTGTCTGGCCCGGAGAGAGATAATGAGTCATGTGTGGCCATGGCTGAGCAGCTCTCCACAATCCCAGCTCATTATCTAAATGTCTGATTTGGCTCCTGAACCCTGAGTTTCCAGGATTTTCCTTTTCTTCCCTGGGATTTCATTACCTTCCTCAGGCTGAGCTGATCTTTTGACAGGGGAGGCGCTCGGATTTCCAAGATATGGATAGGAAAGAGTGTTTCAAGCCGGGGACAAAGAACATTTTTGTGTTTGCCTGCCTTGCTTTCATACAGACCTCTCCAGGAGCTGCTCGGTGCTCCGTGGCCATGAATGCCAATGGATCCTCTGTGCAGCCACATTCCTGCAGGGCTGCAGCCTTGGCACAGGAGCTGCGAGCCCAGGAGAAAGCAGACACCAAAGGTCATCTCTGTTTAGTGGAGGTCTGCTCGATTCTTCTTTTGAAGAGCTGTAACTGTAGCTGAACGGGCAAAAAGTGCCAGGAATGGAGAGTTCCCAGGCAGGAATGGGAATCCTCGGAGGTGCTGGGTTTTTCTCTTTTCAAAGCTGCTCCATTTCCAAACTCAAACTGGGAGAGTTCAGGTGACAAGTTCAATCCTCCTGCTGCTCCCCGGGTTCTGTCGATTTAAATGTGACCTGAGCACTTCCCGAGCATGGTCCTGCTGCCTCCCTGCCCTTTGTGAGGGAAAGCCATCCCACAGGAAGCCTTTTCCTTGGTAAATAACATTTATGGCCTTTGAAGTCGCCTGGGAAAGCCTTTGAAGGGCTCCAAGGTGTCCGGTGGGGAAGGGCCTGGGCCGGCCCATTCACATGGAGATGAAATTCCTCACATATCTGAGCACGGGCAGTTTCCAAGGTTTCTTATCTCGGGGAGTGTCAGGCTCAGGAGAAAAGCTGCTGGATAACAACAGCTCCTCCTGCTCTTTGGGATCTGTTTTGCAGGGATTTCATACCTTGGCTGGGCGTTGCAGGAAATGCATCTCATCCCACTGCAAAACTGACTTGGAAGAAGATCAGGCTCTCTGTGGCAATTAGTAAATCAGCCTTACCTCTTTTTTTTTTCCTTTCTTCTTTTAAATGAAATATTTTTGAATATGTATTTCTGTATTTAGGGAGCTCTGCTCATCCTCCTCTCATTTGTATTCGTTGCTGCTGTTGAATATGGATGTGAATTATGGAGATCATTCATTCAGTTCTCCCAGCGAGTTGTGCCTCCTAAGATTTCCCTGTTCTGTCACTTGCCTGGGGCTGAGGGAATAATTCCTTATCTCTGTTCCCCAGGAGCTCTTTGGCTGCTTATCAGGGAGCTGGGAATTCCCTTCTCCCTCAGTTCTGAGGGCTCTGAGCATGGCTGCTCCTGCAGCTCCTTGGGAACTGATTTAAATCGGGAAAAACCTCCAATTTGTTCTGCTCCAAAAGGCTTTGCTGGTAGCAAAGCTGCGAAAGTAACACTGGAGAACAACCCTTGAGGAAAAATACAACAATTCCTGTGATGAGAGAGTGCCCAGGAATATGTGACTGGGTGGTTGTAGAGTCACAGAATCCCAGGATGGTTTGGGTTGGATGGAACTTAAATCCCATTTTATCCCACCCCTGCCATGGCAGGGGCACTTCCACTGTCCCAGGCTGCTCCAAGCCCCATCCAGCCTGGCCTTGGACATTCCAGGGATCCAGGAGCAGCCACAAATTTCTATTCTGACCCAACAAACTTGGGTTTGATGGTTTGGACAGGCTCACTTTAATGGTCTGAAACAAAAAAAAGGCAGAGAAACTTGTAGTACTAGGAAAAATGTCTTGGAAACAACAGAAATTTGGGTGTTCAGCTGCAACAGAATATCTGGAAACTCCCACTGTAAATCGGGATGGAATTGGTGCCCTGGGGCTTTAAAGGATTTTGATCTGGGTAAAGCTTGAAGTCAAATATACAAAAGAAAAACCATTCCCAAGGGGAGTGGGCTTCGAGTAGGCAGTGGGGCTATTTAAATATAGTTATTCTGCATATAAAAGCTGCTGCAACGTTCCAAAAAGCTTTGTGAAGTGAGAACTATCAAAGAAATAGTAATTAAAAGCCTCTGTGGCACTCAAAGATATTAAACTGGCAGCATGAGGGTCAGGAAAAGGGGGAGGCAGAAAGGAAAAATTCACGCTGCAAGAAATCCATATTTATAATGCTGAGTGTCTGTAGGGCGTTATCCAGGTTCTGGCTGTTCCAGTTGGAAAAGCTGGGTCTGTCCATGATAAATTAGCTTGTTTATTCCTACCCTGCAGTCGCTTAGGGTAATGAAGCAGAAGCCCTTTGTGTGTGCTCGCTGGGAAGTGCTGGCTGGCTCCGAAGGGGGTAATTGAGTAGAAAAGCAGAATGCTCCCGGTGCCGGGAGAAGTTAAATCCCCCCGAGGTCAGGGGGATTCAGGCTTTAATCAATGTGGACACAATGCAATTGAGAGTTTCCAAAGGGCTTGTTTATGGTGCTGGAGCAAGGGTCGGTGGTTAATGGGAGTGCTGGAGCTGCTGGGATGAGAAGGTGCGGGATGTGATTCCCAAGGTGAGGGCTCAGAGGGGATGGAAATCCTGGAAGGAGGGGATGGAAATCCTGGGACTTGTGTGCAGGAGAAAGGAGGTGTTTGAGGCTTCCTCACGGAAGCTTTTTGAAGTTCTGCTTAATTTACTGAAATTAAAATGGTGACTGATGGTGGCTCTTACCCAAATCTAGGTGTGCAAAAAAATGCTAAAAACTGAGCTCACTCGTCTCAGTAATTTTTTTTTTTTTACCTAAAGATTTAAGTCTTAAACCACAGAAGCAGTGTATTTTTTTTTTCCTTTGAATGAAGCCTCTTGGTTCTTGTTTTCTGCTGCCCTGACCTCCTGGCTGAATGGCAAGGATGAAATTCCTTGCTGGAGTTGTTTCAGCCAGTGAGACAGGGCTGAGGTGGCCCTGGCAGTCCATGGGACCCCACTCCTGGGCAGTGATGGCCACATTGGTGAATCTGTCTTGGCTTTCCAAGATTCTGCTGGCTAAACCCATCACAGGGAGCAGCAGGATCTGCTCTGCCCCTGGAATTTGGGATTTCTGCAGTGAGCTGGGCACCTCCTGCCCGTGGCTGTTGGCACTTGGCACTGCTGGTATCCAACCCCCTGGCACGAGGGGCTCTGCCCCATGGCTGCTGCCAGCCCTGGGACTGGGACTCCTTCCTGGTTTGGACAGGCTCACTTTAATGGTCTGAAACAAAAAAAGGCAGAGAAACTGCCTGGCTGAGCTGGGTCCCAAAGAGCTGCACCCCAACCTTCCCCTGCAAGCCCTGCTCCTCCCTTACTCCCAGTGGTACCTGCATTCCTGCAGCTCTCATTCAGCCTGGAGCTGCTCAATTATTGACAGGCTGACAGAGGTCCTGGGATCCTTGGAGCTGCTGCATCCCCCAGCCTAGGGCTCCTGGGGCAGCAGGGCTGGGAGCAGCCCTTGGCACCGCAGCACAGCCCAAATCCCTCGGTGTGAGCTTTGTTTTGCATAGCACTTTGTAATGCTGTTGGCTGACTTGGCTGCAGCTCCACAAAGCATTTTTTTTTTCCCCACTTGGTTCAACGCTCACTTGGATTTAATGGGCCAGGAGCCAAATCAGTAATGGAAGCCAAGTGCCGACGTTTGTTTGGTGCGCGATTCCCGACGAGGAATATGTATAGTAATTGTCTCATGCTCCTCAAAGCTGTAACTTTGGCAGAGGGGAGGCTGCAGGGAGCGTGCCAAGTGTTTAAAATCATAATCAGGCAGTGATGAAAACATGTATTTATGGCTATAATGAGTTGCATCAAAGCAAGAAACACTCGGCTCCTCTGTAGAGGGAACGATGTCTCTTAATTCAGAAATGCCTTCGAAATCACCCGGAATGTGTCAGAGTTAAAGAGCTCAGAGAGCTCGGCTGAAATGCCTGGCTTGTTTCACAGCAATATTCCTGATGTTCCCTTCCAGCTGCAGTTTTAGCTGTGGTTACTGGGCTCTGCATCGAGGCACGGTGGAGGAATCAACATTTATTGCAGTGTTTTGTGCACTGTGGGCACGTCATGAGCGTTCTGTAACCCTGGGCTGCAGCTTCATTTGTGTGTATTTGCTGAAGGCTTTGGTTTATTCTACTTTGCTGTTCCTTGCTGCAGTATTTGGGGTGGATATTGGGAAAAGTTCTTCCCCCAGGAGGGTGCTGGGCACTGAGCAGGGTCCCCAGGGAGTTTGGAGAGGGATGCACAGGGTGGGATTGTTGGGGTGTCTGTGCAGGGCCAGGGCTTGGACTCTGATCCTTGTGCATCCCTTCTCACTCAGAATATTCCCTGATTCTGCTATCAAGAACTTGTTTGGTTTTGGGGTTGCTTTAACGTCTGAGTGTTGTGTGATTCCTGGGTGCAGCAAGGGTTTGGGATGCAGCAGTGCAGCAAAGCATCCCAGAGAGCTGGGATGAGCCTGGAATGAGCTCATGGAATCCTCTCAGTGGGAAAAACCCTCCAAGCTCTGTGAGTCCAACCATTAACCCAGCACTGCTCACCTGCTCCTGCCCATCCCCTGGAGCCCACCCTTATCCCTGTGCCTTTGGAGCTGGAAGAAACTCAGCGCTGTGGAAAAAATGGAAAAAATGCAGTTTATAAACATTTGGCTTTTGAGTAACTTCCTCCCGCCCGGCGTTGAGTCACCGCTCCCTGCCCGTGGGAAGCCGTGTGGATGTCACCCTGTGCCGAGGTGGCACTGGGCAAGGTGCTCCACAGGGTTCCTGGCTGCCATCCCAAAAGGCTCCAGAGCTGCTGGGATGATCCTGCTGGGCCCAAATTACAAGGGAGCCAGGGCTGAATCATCTGGGTGTAGCAGTGCGGGGCTGGGGGCAGCTCGCTCTGGAGGTGTTTTGCTCGTTGGAATATTGGGAGTTTGTAGGGTGGTGTTATTGCTGCTGGGGTTTTTGGGGGGGGGCTGTGATCTGTGAGGGAAGTCCTGGATGATCTGTCAGAAGCAGGATGGTGACAACAAGAAAATCACCTTCTGCAGAGTCTCATTTCCCATCCCACTCATTGCCCTGGAGGAAAACCTTCCTGCCCAAGGAGATGTGTGGCTTTGCATGGTGCAAATCCCTGTGGTAAATTCTGCCCTGTCCTGAAGGACCACGAGGTTTGGGATTAGTTTATCCATCCAGGTTTCTCTGGGCACATGCTTTCTGTGTGGATTTGCTCGAGTGAGCACGGGGGCAGGCAAAGATTTCAGTAAATCAGGATGATTTGGTGTGACCGAGGTATCTGAGACCGAACCAGCAGAACCCAGCTCTCCAATTAATCCTAATTTGATCCCACTACAAAGTCAGTAATCCATCTGTGGATGTAATAAACTTAATTACTTGACTGTGAGATCAAAGAGCTGTGAAGGAGCAGCACTGGGTGCATTTGTTTTAAATTGCCTTCAAAGAGCCGAGCGGAGAGCTGCGAGTTTTGGTGGGGGAAACCACCGGATCAGATGTCTGAAGACGCTACAAATGTGGTTCTCTTGCATTCCCAGCTCCCAGCCCCACCACAGCTGTTCCCTACATGTCAGTGAAGTGCATTGACGTGAGGAAGAACCACCACAAAACCAAGTGGCTGATGCCCTGGGGACCCAACCACTGCAAGAAGCTCAAGGACTTCGACGAGGCCGTGAGCCGGCAGATCGAGGCCAACGACATCGTGTTCGCCGTGCACATCCCGCTGCCCAGCAAGGAGATGAGCCCCTGGTTCCAGTTCATGCTCTTCATCATGCAGCTGGACATCGCCTTCAAGATGGACAACGACCTCAGTAAGTGCCTGGCACCAGGGAGGGGCTGCCTGGCCCTCATTTCCAACTGTGCCTCCCCTGAAGGGGTTTTTGCCTTGTGCCACGGGGAGCTCAAAGCCCATCCGCTGAGGGTGGTGCTGGAGCAGGTTCTGAATCTGGAAATTGGTGATCCTGCAATGGGTTGGGTTGGGGGGGAGCTCAAAGCCCATCCTGTTCCACACTTTCCACTGTTCCAACTGCTCCAACCTGGCCTTGGACACTTCCAGGGATCCAGGGGCAGCCACAGCTTCCCTGGGGACCCTCAGAGACAGGGATTCCTTCCCAATATCTAACCTTAATTTCCTCTCTTTGATTTTGAAGCTATTATAGAAATACTAAATAAATATATAGCACACCCCCACCCCGCTCCAAAATACACAACTCCCCCCCAAATTCAAAAATAATCCTGCCATAAACCTGCAAAATTATGTTGAGAGCAGCAAGGGCAGGAGTGCTCTGGCCCTCCCTGAGGAGTTGTCCATGTGTTTGCATGTTTTAAAGTGTTTGGGGAAAATCCCTCTCTAACTATAAGCTACAATGAATACACAATTTGCTGTCCAGACTGGTTGGGCTGGGCTGTGTGGAGCTCCTGCCCTGGCTCCAGCCTGGCTGCTGGGCTGGCTCCATGCTCAGGGATCCATGGGGTGGGATCAGTTCAGGGAGTCACTCTGGGTTAGGAGCTTTTTTAGCCAGTCCTTGTCCTCCTCCTGCTCAGCATGGAACTGTTCCTGCAGTATTTATCCCAGAATCCCTGACTGGTTTGGGTTAGGAAGGACCTCAGAGCTCCAGTGCCACCCCTGCCATGGGCAGGGACTTCTTCCACTATCCCAGGCTGCCCCAAGCCCCATCCAACCTTTAGCACTTGCAGAGATGGATCATAACAATTTAATGCATTATCATTGAGATAAGTTAGAAATGAGACAGTAGAAAGCTTTCACCTGTGTTCTTATCCCTGTAATTATCTCTGAAATACAGAGAGAGCAGCTTTGTGCCTTTATTGAGGCCTCACCTCCTTACACTTGGATAGATGATTTCATTAGGGAAACAGCTCTTTGTTCCAAGGATTTTCAAGCTGAACCACCATGCTGGAGTCAGGAGCTGGCTGAGCACTTGGAGCAGGCTGCTGGAATGCTAACCCAGCTTCTGGCAGCATTTCTGCTGCAGGAGCAGAGCCTGTGCTTCAGCTTTGTGCCCTTCAGTGACTGAGTCCTGCAAAGGTAGGAGGTTTTTCTGAGATCTCAAAGCAGCAAAGCTCATCTTTGGCCAAACCCTGGGTAAGAAAAAGGAGGTTTGGGGATTTTCCAACACTTGGTACCAAGCTGAAGGCAGATGTAAATTAAGTGTAAAATCTCAGGAACTAGTAACACATTTCTTGCTGGCTAGATTGTGTTGTAACAGCTCCTAAAGAAATAAACAGAAGACTTGTTAAGCTGAATTAATTGCATGTGTGTGTGTGTCCCCTGCTGTTCAATGAAAGGGCCTCATTGATCAGGTGATTGGGATCAGCTCCTCTAAAGGGGCAGTGGGAAGGATGTGAAATAACCTCATTTCTCCTTTCAAAGCAACAATTCAAGTTTCTTCTCCCTGGGGCTCTGAGCCCTCCAGGCCTCCTCCTGCTGTGGCCAGTGCCAGCAGGGGCTGGTGCCAAACCAGGGCCACTCCTGGAAGGCACCACAGCTGCTGAAGCCTCTGATCCCTGTCCTAAAAACTGTCTTGGAGCTGCCTGGGATCATCCAGGAAAGCAGCACAGCTGGGAACTGCACAGGATTTATCCTCTTGAAGAAGCTGCTGCCAGGGCCCATCCTGCTCTCCTGAAGGGTCTGAAGGTGCTGTGCAGGGTCCTGGGCTCTGCCAGGACCAGGGATGTTGCTGAGCCACATCAAACTGTCTGAGGCTTTTTTCCTCAAAAGCCCTTGGCTGTCCTCTTCCCCTGCAATTCCTAAACGAGGCCAACGCACAGAATAAACCTGAATTTGGTTTTTTCAGGGTGCTGGATGCCAAAACCCTCCTGGGACAGGGAAACTCCAGGGCAGGGGCAGAGAGACTGTGCCTGTCAGGAGCTGCTAGTGACTCATGGTGACTCCTCATCCAGAGAGAGCTGGAGTCAGACCTGGGTCAGCTCTCCTCATCCTAAACCAGTGTCAGTTCTCCTCATCCAGGGCCTGGGTCAGCTCTCCTCATCCTAAACCAGTGTCAGCTCTCCTCATCCAGGGCCTGGGTCAGCTCTCCTCATCCAAAACCAGGGCCAGCTCTCCTCATCCAGGGCCTGGGTCAGCTCTCTTCATCCAGGATTTGTGTCAGCTCTCCTCACCCAGTCCTGGGTCAGATCTCTTCATCCAAAACCAGTGTCAACTCTCCTCATCCAGGGCCTGGGTCAGATCTCTTCATCCAAAACCAGTGTCAACTCTCCTCATCCAGCCATGGCCTGGGTCAACTCTCCTCATCCAGTCCTGGGTCAGAGCTCCTCATCTAAAACCAGGATCAGCTCTCCTCATCCAGGGCCTGGGTCAGCTCTCCTCATCCAAAACCAGGGTCAGCTCTCCTCATCCAGGGCCTGGGTCAGCTCTCCTCATCCAGGGCCTGGGTCAGCTCTTCTCATCCAAAACCAATGTCAGCTCTTCTCATCCAGGACTTGTGTCAGCTCTCCTCATCCAGCCTGGAAGGGTTTTCCTGGCACAGAGGGGAAAGGCAGCCCTAGTGGGGTGCCCTGGAAGAGCCTGGCAGGGGCTGAACCTCCTGGAATACCCTGTGGGATCTGCACCTTCCAGAGGAGCAACCAGCCCTAATCACCATCACCTTGAGAACTCCCTCTCTCACGCCCTGCCAGTGGTTTTGAAATACAGATGTGTTTGGAATGCAGATGTTTAGAAGCTGAGCTGCTTCCCTGTGTTTATCATTCCCAGAAAGCTGGGACAGACTCAGACTGCTGCTCTGAGGAAGAGGCAGTTTCTGTGCTGTCCCTGTCCTTCCTTGATGCATTGTGCACTCAATTATTAAAACCCCTTCCCAGAACTGGGAAAGGATGGGGCCAGATGAAGGAGATGGAGTTTCTTTGCAGCTGGAAAGCAACTGTGTGCAGTCAGAGGGAAGAGTGCCGCAGCCTCCTTTTCTAATTCATCCAGCCTTAGGCTTTTTGGTCGGTTTTGTAATTTTAGGGAGCTGGTGAAGCATGGAAGTGGAATGGAAATAATCCCAGCAGCTCTGCTTGCCTGCCATGGGCTTCTCCCCAGCCAGCTGTGTTAGTGTGCAGCTGGCACAGAGCCCCCTCCTGAAACAACTCTGCTATTTTTAGGCCATTGTAATGTGAGTGAAGATATCCTGGGCAAGCATTGTCCTATAAAGTGATTCATGGAAAAGATCCTGGGCAGAAAAATGCCAGTGGGAAAAATGACACTGGTGGTGCTTGAAGAGTGAGGAGGGAGTTCCTTCCTGGGGAAGGGGGAGTCCCAGAGCTCAAGGCTGGGGAGCCACCAGGAGAGTGTCTTGTCCTCATTTGGGTTGGAAGGGACTTTAAAGCCCATCCAGTGCCACCCCTGCCACAGGCAGGGACACCTTCCACTGTCCCAGGCTGCTCCAACCTGGCCTTGGGCACTGCCAGGGATCCAGGGACAGCCACAGCAAATCTGGGAATTCCAGCCCAGCCCCTCCCCACCCTCCCAGGGAAGGATTTACCCCTAAGATCCAATCTGACCCTGCTCCCTCAGTTTAATGCTGTGCAGGAAAAGTGCACTCTCCCCTCTCAAAAAAAAACCCCTGTGCATTTGCCATCTGATTAATGTGAATGAGGCACGAATCTTCTTAAAATCTGGTTCTGTGTCACTCTCCTCACTTGTTCCTCAGGGACAATGGGAGTTGCTGATGGAAGGCTGGCACGGGATTTTCATGGAATCATTTAGGTTGGAAAAGACCTTTAAGATGGAGTCCAACCACTAACACAGCTCTGCCATCAGTTTGCTGTGCTGAAATACATGGATAGATGGATATATCTCTATTTTATGTTGACAGCCCTGAAGGGTCTTTGCACAACACTCATTTCCAAGGGGAGGTGTCGCCCCAAAGGAGAGACTGATGGAATTCCAGAGGGAGCCTCTAATCCATTGGCCTGGAAAGGCACGCAGCAGTTCATCTTCTGCCTTCTGGTTCTCATACTCGATGGCAGCAGCAACATTTGGAGTGCAAAGATGAAATACTGAAAGCTGTTTTTCTTGGATTTAATCCCAAGCATTCCAGTTGGTTTTATGGCTTCTGAAATGGAGTTCATAGTTCTTTTTAGCTGGGCCAAGTTCAACCTTATGTTCCCATTTATCTGTTTTGCTGGTCTCCTAAACAGCGGATCTGAGATGGCAAATCCATGTTCCATGGAAACCCAACTCCTGGCAAGCTCTGGAAAGGGTCTGGATATGGATTTGGATGGTACAGACCACGTGCACCAAAAATGCTCAGAAAAATCCTGAAGTGTCCACATCAGATGCGCAACCCAGCCACCTCCAAAGGGCATAAAAACAAAGCTGGAAACCACAGATGCCATCCACGCCCCTTCCCATCCGGTGGGATGAGTGTGCCACCACATATTCCCAACAAAAACATAGCTGGAAAGATGGGTTCTGGAGCCATCTCCCAGTGCTTCTCCATGGAAGATGGTTCTGGAGCCATCTCCCA
>VZTZ01035243.1:6471-58621 GCA_013400955.1 Drymodes brunneopygia
GCCAGAATCAAGAACCCTAAACCCTGGATACTGGGCTCTAGGATCCTAGGGAGACATCCGCTCTCTCCCCATTGCTGACCCCAGGCTTGGCCTCGGGGACACTAGGATACCTAGACCACCGGCTACCCATCCCCTGGACACCAATTCCCGTGAAGGTTCATATTTTTATTTTTATTTTTTATATCATAGCAGTTGGACCTTGCCTTCAAGGAACTTTTGAAGTTAGTGAGCACCTTGGCAATGAGAAACACAGCTTTGTTTAAAATAATGAAGTTTGTTTCCAGATATAGGATCAAATTTGTAAAGATGGAAGTTGACTTTAGTTTATACAATGCAGAACTGAACTTGATTTACTCATTATTTATGTGTGCAGAAATATTCAGTTAATTGTACATAAAGTAGTGCTCTGAAATGTAAATGCATTGTGAAGCTTTGGCCAATGACACCTGCATTCTACACACACTGTTGAGAAATCTGAATGTCCTATTTGGGTCTGATGTTGCACAGCTTAAGTATTCAGAAGGATCCTGTTTATTTCTGTTGAGTCTGTAAACATGGTGCTCATAGCTCACATAAGCAGCTGGTGATATTTAGAAGTGGATTGACAGTGGTTGGGCGTTTGCATTGCCAACAGCAGCTTGTTGCTCTGACTGCTCTTTTCTCATCATTGCTGAACTTCTGCTTATTTTCCCCAAGGAGCTACTGGGACACATACAAGTTTCATAAAGGGCAATTCAGAGATGACTCCAAATATGAAATGCCTATGTAGAATGTCCTTTGAATTAGGCAACTCAGGGAGATTTTAGGTACGTCTTACATGGCTCCAGGTATTTCCATTCTAAGCCTCTATACTTTGTATTTCTTCCACTCACATTATTCACTTCAGAAATTTAGGTGGACTTGTTTCCTTGCTTTGTTTATTCTATTAACTCATGTTGGGATTCCTGTCCACGCAACTAGTCATCTACATACTATAAGAATACATGTGTCCTAAAAACTCAAAGTAGATAATGGTCATGGGACTTGTGAGGTCCACAAGGAAGACTGTAAGTAATCACAGACTGTCAGAGAGGATATACATATTTGGATATAATGTTCCATCATACTTAATTTTTATCATCCACCCTAAGCTGTGTGCTCATGTGCCCTGAATAAGCCCTGAAGACTAAACATTAGGCATAGAATATTGTAAGATTTTTCCTGTTCAGTCACATCTACAGCCTATCTCGTTCAGTGCCTGAAGCTGGCAGTAGTGCCCAGTATTCCATGACAGAGGAAAATGTCTAGAGCATGGAACTGTAGTTTTAATTATGGTCCTGAATGTGTATATGAAATAGAGTCTGAGTGGTTTGTTATGCCAAAAACAAGCTGTGTAGTGTAGGTCTGCTCAGAGGAGCAGTGGACATACCAATGTATTTATGCTCTAGTTTTGGGAAGGAATATGGACTGATGAAACAAAAAATGTGAAGGGTTGCCTTGAAATGACAACTAAAGACGAGTCAGCAGTGTTATGTTCTTGCAAAAAAATAGTTTCTCTTCTGGTAAGTCCTGATGGAGATCTAATGTGTAAAAGGCAGGATAACTGGTAAAATATCACCAGAATTACTGTATCCATTTTCTGAGTACCAAGCTTAAATTTCTGAGAAAAAAATTCAACAGCTGAAATACATCAAATAAGATAAAGTCATGAGGAAAAGCATGACCTGTGAAGTAATCTTGAAGCATTTTCAGGGTTTTAATCTAGGCAAGAGAAAACATGTGATGCCTGGTTTTTCTGCATCTCTGTGCTATGTGTACAGGGACTGGAAGCTGGAGAGATGAGAGGAGGTTCTAAACAGGTTATTCTTCATAGGGAGTTGTCCTACTTGCAAGGTACTCACATTGGGATTTTTCCAATAGTCTTTCCATGGAACAATGGAGAAAAAACTTCCAATACGTGGTTTGGGTTTCTAAGTCCACTGGAAGATTAGTCACAACCAAAGAATTTCATTATTATCATGGCTTTATCTTGGATATTGAAAAACTTTAATAATTCTTTTTTCCATTGAGTTTACCATGAGAAGAATGGCAAACATTTTGTTTGACACTTGACAGAAATTCTTTTGGGAGAAGATTTCATTGTGTGATACAAACCTTTTATGTAAATTTTCTAGGTTAACAAATATATTGGATGTAGGGACAGATGGATTAGGGTTATAGTAAGTGTAGATATATCTGGGTTTATGGAATAATAGTCCTCTCTCTCTGGGTTTATGCTTCAGTAGCCCAAAAACTATGTACTAAACAAAGACAATCGTCAATAGGGCTGTAGATTGAGGGGGACATCAGTGACTCATCAGTGTGAGATAACCAGATACTGAGGCTCTGCTTTTGGGGACTGGAGAAAAAAAGCTGTGAGACTGTGGGTGGAGACGTGATGTTAGAGGACAAGATGTGCAGAAGACCAACACAAACTAGAGCAGCGCAAGAATGAGAGGAGATGTCCAGAATACATGTTGTCCTTAAGGTGAGAAATGTGCTTGGGTTTCCAAAGAAACACCCACCACCCCCAATGCCCCTGTGTCTCGACCTGAGAACCTGGTGGGAGCCCATGGAATTGCCTCATTGTTCTCACCTTCAATGGAATACTAACCCAACATTTGGGTAAACAGATAACTGAGAGTAAGCACAATCATGTAAATACACAGCCTTTCAAATATGCTGGCAATGTGCGGAGTTTTCTTGAAACTCATTTGATGGTTAAAATCATAAAGAAATTTAGACAATATTTTTAGCACTTGATTATCTGTTTTAGGTGTTTTAGTCTTGTAGCAAGGATTTTAAAATATAACTGCTCTTGAACTAAGCTTCCATTCCTAATGAATTGCACAGTTATATTTGCATTTTTTTTAATGCCTATGCTGAATGTCTGAAGCTAGGAAAATATGATCTTTCTTGAATCTGAAACACCTCAGGTGATGTTATTGCCAAGCACACTGATGTTGAAAAAGCATGGATGATTTCTTTCACTAAATTCCTCCAGAACCAGGTCAAGATGATTCAGCATTACAAGTAAACCTGGTTTGAGATGCTATAGCAAAGAGGAGCAAACTGACCCTGGGCTGTCAGTCCTGTCACAGGTAATGAATCTTTAGGATGTTTGGATAAGAAGTAGAGGATGGCTTTAGGGAGATAAGCTTGCTGCTGATATTACTGTAAAGAGATGTTATGAACTGGTTATTAAAGTTATCAGAGAGAAGCCTCTGCCCGAATCAAGGTGAAAACAAGCCCATATGCCAAAGTCAGTAGTATGGATTTTATTTAACAGTAAATATGAATGTGAGAGAGAAAGGGAAAGAGAAAGAAAGAGAAAAGTGGGGGGAAGGGTGAAAGAGAGTGAGAGAGACAGATTAAGAAGAAAATTTCACTGCTTTGTGGATCCCAATGGCATCCTGTTGATCCTCTTCTCTGATCTTTGTGGTGAGGATTCCTCAAAAACACAGTTCAATGGGTTAATATACAGTTGGGCCAGTGGGAATACCCAGGTACCTCCCCTTGGAGGGGGCAGAGACTATTGCATCACTTTGCATTATATGCAGTTGTCTGGTGCAAGGCCTCATATTTTTGTACAGAGTTCAGTGAAGAAACCTATAGAAAACAAAACGCATACCCTCCAAAATGCTCAATGCATTTGTATTAAAATCTGGATTAAAAAATTTCCCTCAGTTGAAACTGGCTTTTATACCTCTCTGCTATTTAGAAATATTTTAAAAATTCACTGTTAGAGGTAAGTTTTAGAATAGATTTAATCTGGGGCATTACGTTAAGGAAATGGCACAAATTTATATTACTTCATGTGTATTCTATTTAATATTTTTTGTGTTCTTAGGGCTATCTATGTGCTGCTAATTGCCAGTGTGCATTTCTGCAGTCTAGGCAGCAGTAAGGAAGCTGTGAAAATTGAGTTCTACAGTCATGCACAGAGTGTGCTACTGTAGGCAATAAAGTCATATCAAATAATAACCTTTTTTCACTGGAACACCTCAAAGCACTTTGCAGTGATAGTTGTTTTCATGTTCAATTTTTCTGTCTCCAGTGGTTGCAGTGCCACCTCCACTTTGAAACGTGGGGACTTAGCTGAATGATAAACATTGTGAGCATAACATCAAAGATAAATTCTCTTGAACTGAGACAGGAATTGCTTCTCTTTTTTTTCTCTGGTGAGAGAAAGCTAAATGTAAGGTGGTTAAATGGAAAAGAGTTTTCAAAGCAAACCATCCTGGCTTTTAGGACTATTTTCTTACGAAATTGAAACTTATTACAGATAAAGGTTCTTTTGTTTTCCTATCAGTGATAGTTCTATTTTTTGCAGCATGGTGAGAAAGTTCACTCTTATTTCTTAAATAATTTAGAAGGAAATTTAAACTCTCCAACAGATAATTTTAGAAAGCGCTAGCTTCTGCAGAGTATTGCAACATCTTCTGTGGTCTTAAATAACTCTAGGCTGATCTATTTTCTTGTAATTTCTTAGTCCCCTTCATTTCTGAAAGCAGCTTTTATTCCATATTTCCCTGTCAAGGGAATGAAGTGATTTCCACTTTCTAAATAAGTATCCTTCATTAAAAGAACTCTTCAGCCTAAGTCTGTTGTATCTATGAGAATAAATTAGGTTCCCCTAGAGAATTTTTCCAGCTTTCTTACTATCAGTTTAAAATTGCTGAGTTTACCTTGTCATACTTGATAGGGCTCTTTCATCATGAGTTTCTCTTTCTGACTCAGAAATAAAATAAAGCATTTTCTGTCTTTACATTTTCCTGTATAATATTCTGGCAGCAATGGAACTTGACTTTATCAGTGGAGAGGCATTTACCTGGCTTGTTACAGCTGCTTCCACGTATGCAGACCACTCAGAGCAGTCTAACTTGCAGCATACTCCAAAACTAGTGATCAGTATTCAACCCCTTAGTAGGAGATGGCTGCCTGTCCTTATGGAGGCAGGGCTGAGAGGGAGAAAAGCAATTTCTTGAAGTGCTCACTGTGTGTCACTTCTAATCATTAATGATTGTTTCAGGGTTTCATTGAAAGAATCTAGGGAGATCATTGGATCAATCCATGAGCAAATCAGATTAATGACTTCAAATATACGATTTTTTTTGGTTTTTCAGACTTCAGAAATACACTGTTACCTGTTTTATGGCTATTGTTACATGTTGAATTTTTCTTTCTTTTATGACATATTTTCCAGGAAATAATGTCAGGGCCTGTAGGGGTGGTTACCCTAGGGGATGAGGACCGAAGGCCACCCAAGAACCAGGACCCGTGGTGGATCAGCCCTGAAGACGGAGGGCTTTCCCCCTCCATGGAGGAAACAGTGGTCTAGACCCAAGGGTGACCAAGCCCACCTTATTTGTTATTGGTTTGCTTAAATGTCAGTTTATTGTTGGTTTCTGGAAAGTTCTACCTTGTACGGTTGATGGTTTGTTGCCTGCTCCCAACTCCTCCCCCCGCCACCCCTCACTGGCTGTATTTCCCTGATCCCTCCCTAAATCCTCCCTCTCAGCCCAAGTTTATTGGTTGTTGTTGCCATATAAAAGGTCATGTTCGGAGCTGTTCGGGGCTCTTGTCTCTGGGCTCCCTCTCTGGAAATAAATGTTCCTTAGCATACCTACACAAGAGCCTCTCCTATCCTTTCTCCACCCACTCGAGGTCTTCGGGTGGCCTGAAAGAACCCACCTGTGACTCCTCGAGTCCCACTGGCTCCCAAGGAATCCCTGGATTCCCTCGTTGTCGCCACCTCAGGATGAGTGTTAGGCGATTTGAGGACACTTGGGCTGCTGGAGGTTGAGCCTCCTCGGGGAGCTCCCCTCAGCTGGACGTACCTCGCGCCGGACCATCGGTGGCGGTCAGACCATCTTTTTTATTTTTTTTTTATATAAGGGCCCATGTGCACTTCCAAGCTCTGCAACACCCCCCTCTCTGGCTGTTTATGCTCCAAGTGCAGCTGTAACCCCTATTATCCTGTTGGGAGATAAGCTGGGAGCTACAGAGGTGTTTGGCTGTCACTGTGCTGCTGGTTGGCTTTGGTTTCTGTCACCAGCCTGCTCTGCTCTTCTTGTTTGAGTGTTGTAAAACTATCCTTGTGTTGGAGGGGACAGTGCCCTGCCTGCCTCACTGTCACCTTCCCCTTGCCTTGGGGAGCAAGACACACTAAGAGCTATTTATTAATTTATTTTCATTATTATGATTCCACTAAGGGCAATAGAGATACACAGGCTATCAGAAGCAGTTCATTGTAGCTCAAAGTTAAATCTGGATGTGTTTGTCCATCCACAGTGATGTAAATTAAATCACTATTCCAAAAGACTGGATAGGATAGCACATGGTGAGTTGAAAATAAAATGGCCACTGGCTTGGGTAGGCTGAACTCTCCTTTGTGTAATGAGTAAGGACAGCAATTGTTTTTGTCCTGAAATGGAAACTGATTGTAAAAGATCCTGCAATTCAATCTTGTTATGTGACTTTCCGACTTTAAAGCATTATGTCAAAGCTGCTAATATGTTGCCAATTGACAGCTTAAAGTCTAAGCTTTTTAACATTTTATTGTATTCTGTAAAATATGAAAGTGGCATTAATTTCAATGATATGCAAATGGTAAGTGATCATTCCTACTTGGCATTCCTGATGAAAAGGAAATTATGCTAACAACTTTCACTATTCTATTCATTTATTGCTGGAGAATAATTAGAAATTAATGACTATAAAAAGTAGTTTTCTTTTTCAAATATGTATCTTTTGTCCTCTTAAACATTTATTTTCAACAGTACCTGCCTTTGTAGATTTATCTCACCCTTTCCTTCTGCCGTTACTGACACTGGAGTTTGAATACTAAAATTTTAAATAAGAAAAGTCTTTCCAAATTACTCCTGTTTATTGTTTAGTGCCTTTGTGTTGCCATATTCTCTAACTGAGATCTGAAGCTAGAAGAAAGGGGAAAAATCCCCGATTTCGCTAAAAGTATAAAGCATAATTTTGCCTCCATATTGGGCTTTGTGATCTTCAGGCTAGTCAATAGAATGCTGAAGGTCAACTACATCACACATTTTTCCATGGACATTTATATGGTCTGATTAGTTTACTTTATGTTCATAGAAAGCACTGGTTATGGAAAAATATGTGCATTCTTATGCAGTTGCTTAGATATTCTTGGATCCCTGTTACTCATGCAGATAGACAAGATCTCTTCCATAAGTCTACTGCCATTTGTGCAAGTTCTGTGGAATATCTTGGATATTTTGTGCTTATTGTCATATTGTCACATGACAATGTGAACAATGTGTTTAAACATGTGAATTGAACGCAGCTCCTTACTGGCAATAATGAGATATCAACTCCTACAACTCCATGTAGACAAATGGAAAGGTCTTAATCTGGAACTCAGAAATTCTCAGAGATTCTTCTAGACCTCTTGCAAGATCTCTCCCTTCTTACTTTACTACAGAAAGCCTTATTTTCAGATTCAGTAAACAGAGAGCCTAAGTGGACATTGCATTGGCTAATTCACAAACTGTGCCTGTGAATTGTTTGGAAAGAGTGCTAATTCAGTTAGGCTAATAGTGTGCTAGGAACTATTGCAGTAACAATACTACAAATGATATCTAGCCTTTCAGTGCCCAATTCTTCCTTGGTGTTGTTCATTTAGTGAAAATGCCTCATGATTATTGAGAAGAATGTTGGAGGGTCTGTAGGGAATTTATAAGCACGCCTTGTAAGGAAGATCTGGCAACCATAAATTAAGGCATTCACCAGAGAAAATTATCAAAGCTTTTTTCAGGTGAAAATATTCCATTTGATGTTTTGTGACTGTCTATCTCATTTCACCCTGGAGAATAATATAACAGCCAGCAAACTTCATTTGGAAAGAGCATCGTGCCCATCAAAGAGGAGTAGTTTGTTCTAGAGTAGAATGTGACAGCTATTTGCCAGGGAAAATAGCATTGCAGATCTGTGTAGGAGTGAGGCCAGGGAAGAATCCTGCATGCAAAGGAAAATGCAGAGAGACTGTAAGGAGGTGAAAGGAGATCTACAGCCCTGAGGTTATTTAGGTTGTGGAAAGTTAGGTTAATAAAATCTCACTCAATGTCCTTTGCTAATGTCTTGTTTTTAATAAAAGCTGGTTACCTGAATGCACCATATTCAAGAGTACCATACCCTGAAACATCATTTTAGCAGTTGTAGAAAGCTACTCAGTGAATCAGCCCCTGATGCAAGTGTAGTCAGCGTTCAGTCACATATCCTATCCAAAGACTGATCAGGCCAAATCTTTGCGTATGCTTCCATCTGGAGAAGGCTTTTTGTGGGCACAGTGGTTTTCCTGAATAGTGTAATTATCAAGACTTCAAATTGTGAGCTGCAGGTCTTCTACTCATAAGATTTGCACTGACTTAAATAAAGGCATTATTACTAAAGGATTTAATTATATACCTATGTGAGCACTTTTCATGTAGTAGTTTATTTCAGATTTTGTAGGGGTGAAAGGGAGCATTCAGACAGGGTAATCTTAATTACACTTTGGTGGGAGTGGAGAGTGCTCTCAGTAGGGTAGCAGATTGTTGATCTGATAAGGAGACCAGTAGACTGACAATCCTTGAGAGATGATTGTCAGATAAAATGACAAATGCATTTTCAGTGTAAAGTTAGCACATGCAGGGTGCAAGAGTTACCACAAGACAGAAGGCAGCAAATTACTCAGGCTGCTGCTTCTCAGCTCCATGAGGGCAATGCTGTCTAGTGCTTTACACTGGGACTTAATTTCTATTCCATAAAGATGTATCTGTTATAGCTATCCCTGATTCAAATGAAAAAGAATTTTATCCATGTTTTTTTGTTCGTTCTACTGGGAGAAATAATACTGTTGTTAGGATAAACAGCACTGTTAGCAGGACTCTGCCTGCACTCCTGTGTTAATGCAGTCCCCAAAAACAAGTTGCCAAGCACAGCCACAACCATTGTACCAGAAAAGCATGTTAAAATAATTGTTTCCTCCTTTAGGGCTCCTTGCATGGGCTTCTGAATTCCAAGCATTCAAAAGCTGAATAACCTTGATGCCATATTTTACTTGACTTTAAATAAAAATGTACATGATGTTCCATGATGGTTTTAGTTATCTCTCTGGAAAAGTGTTTCTCTAGGAATCCCTGGAAACCTTCATTCACATCAAATATTTTCCTCATGACTGAGAGTGGTAGAAAAATGGCGTGTTTGGAGACCAGAATACTTTTGAGATGTAAGGTAGGTGAGAATGGAGAAGGACTGGGAAAGCATTAGCTTTCCCTAGAAAGCATCACTATATTTCTCTGCTGGGGGGAATTTACTTTTTCTGTATTCCATATGGAAAGGAGATGTGAACATGGAGGAAGAGTCCAGAGCTGACTCAACTGAAATTGTTCCACTAGTTAGAAACACTTCTTTACAAACTGAGAAGAAAAAAAATCTGGTACATAAAATAGCTGTACATGAGGACTGCACATGTCTCAGCTATTATATGACCACAAACACGACACTGCATGACTGTGTAATGTCATGTTATGGATTCCTCCAGACTAGGCTTATACTTTCAGACTTCTCTGGTAGCTGGTCCCAGATGCCCTGGCCTCACTCACTTCATGCTCACACACACAAACAAATGTCTCAGCTGTGGGTGACCCAGGTTAGGTGTCTCAGCTGATCCCCAGGTTCAGTGGTCTCCCTAACTGGGACCCCATGACTCATCCAGTAGCCAACACAATGACCCTCCTGGTCTCTAGGTTTGACATTGGCTACCAAGCTCTTATTGTACTTGCAGGGTAGTCCTGCTTTTATTAAAAAAAATATTGCTGTTTTCAACTTACACCCACATTTTGCCATCTGTAGATATAGTAAGGCTGAACTTCAATGAAGATTTTCTGCAGAACCACACAAATTTAGATGGGGCATTGGCAAATATCTCTCACCATACAGGCTAACAAACTGGACTGTTTCTGCTGACAGAGAACAGTTATAACCAAAACTATACGAAAATTGTCCTCTAAATAAAGTTTCTTTTTGAAGAGGCTTGCGTTGGAGAATTTTTATGGTACCCCTCAAGGTAAGCTAAGCACATTTGTGCTTAAATCCAACAGAAACAATTAATGAACAATGCTTGCTTTAAGTCCCATCACAATACACGTTTCTACAGGGAGTCTGCAAATATGGGTCACAAGGACATTCCTTGTATACACTTGCACCAGCACCAGTCCCAAGAGCAGCTCCATGAGCGCCTCAGCCCGGCTGGGGGTGCATCCCCCAGGCCAGCTCTGTTGCACAAAGGTGGCCACTGAGCTTGGGTCCCTGAGTGCTCCTGTTCCTGGATGTCTACAGGGCAATGCTGAGGCTGCATTTTACCTCTTTGCCAAGGCACAAAACTTCACTCCCTTGCAAGGTGTGTTGTGCCTCTGGCACTCCTGCTTCCAGCCTTCCAACCCCTTCTTGTAGCTGGACCTTCTTCCCCTGTGTGCTAGATCATTTCTTTGTCTCAAATTACCACTGCTGAGCAGTTACAGCCAGAATTCCTGCTTCACTTGCTTTTTGTCAACAGACCAAGAAGAGGAAGGTCCAAATAATCTCTGTTTTTTCAAATTTTAGATGTTAACACAGAGGCTTCTGGGAGCTGTACCTTCAGCTTCCTGCTTGGAAATGCACATAATAAATGATTGATTTTGTGTTACTTGGGACGGAAAAAATATAAATAAAACATGTGAAGGGCTTCTAGGTAAAAGAACAGAAAAAATCCAAACGTGTTCTGGTATTGCTTTATTGTTTTGTTGGCAGAAAAATATCACACTTTGGGAACCGTGAGTGAATAACTTATTCAGGACCTCAATAAATAAAGAAGAGAAATCAAGCACATACTGGAAGGGATTCAGGTTTTTTATTTTTTTCTTTTTGTTTGTTTGTTTTTAAAGTTATAACTTTTTATAGACAAACTTAATGTTCAGCCTCCATTAACAAAGGACTCCTAGTTGCAATTTGTTACATTTTATATCATGTTTGCGCTCAGAAGAATTCCTGATAATGATTATTATGAATGGAAAATTTAGCATATTTTTCCTGATGAAATGAGATTAATTTGAAGTCTATTCCACTGAGTTTGTATGTCAGTCCCTTCGTGATAATTTTGAAATATGTTGGACAAGTTTAATCTCACTGAAAGCTGGGTAGAATTCTTGAAGATAATTAATGATGTCCCTACCAATTTACTGAAAGGCTTATTGACTAAAGGGACTAAGGGCCAAAATAGTGCCTCTTTTGAGGCCAATGGAGAGTGAAATCAGCCATTACACATTCCCTTTAGTAACAAACAGCCATTTCATATGCATGCAGTTCAACACTAATGCAAGTTTTTCTCTTCCTGTATGTGTACTTCGTAAAGGATCATCTGCTAGAGAACAGAGGTGATTTTACCAGGGTGATGTGGGTGACATAAATGAAATAGAACTCAACTATAAAAGTAATCAGGTTTCATTAGCTTTATTGTCTATAGGATAACCTGATACTTCTCTCTTCAGGAATCCAACCAGTAACAGTATTTCTTCTCCCAATTGCTTAGTGGACTTTTAAAACATTAGAACTACAGTACAACACTGTATGCATGGCCATGAGTAGGATTCAAGTGCTGTAAAAATCAAACACCTCTCATCTGTGAATGTCATTCTGTGTGAAAATTATGTGTGAACAAAGAGAATTGCTCCTGTCAAAGGATATTCATCTCTCAACTCTTTGAAAACATCACCTCTTAACTGTGAGAAAAAATTGAGAGGAATGTAGTTTTAAGTTGATTTGACCATGACATCTATTGCAATCATTTACAGATGAAGAGTCATCTGTACTTCAGGCTGTGTTGTAATCACAGAATCATAGAATGGTTTTGGGAAGAGACCTTAACAATCATCTAGTTCCACTGCCCATGGCCAGGGACACATTCCACTAGGTCCCATGTTACTCTACCAAGCAGAGTACCTCAAGAGGACAAAATCTGCTCTCCTGAACTCCAGGGTAGGGACTTTGTTGTATGACCTCCCCACTGCTCTAGGGATCTCAAATTCCACCATTTCATGGTCACTGCAGCCCAGGCTGCTTCGCATTCCCTGTCAGCTCCTTCTTGTTGATGAGAACAAGGTCCAGCACAACACCTCTCCTTGCTCGCTCCTCTGTCCCTTGGAGAAGGAAGTTGCAATGCATTCCAAGACTGCTTATGCCCTGCTTTGTTGTCCTTCCAATAAGCATTGGGATGTTTATGTCCCCCATGAGGGACAGGGCTTGTGAACATCTGTCTATAGATGACCTCATCTGTTTGGTCTTCCTGGTTGGGTGGCCTGGAGCAGACCCTCACTATAGTGTCATCTGTCCATTCCTTCCCTTTAGTCCTGACCCATAAGCTCTCTGTTGGCTCCTCATCCATCCCCAAAGGAAGCACCGTGGACTTCAGCTGAGTGACAGCTGAGGGTGACATCCCCTCATTGTCTCCCTGCCTGTCCTTCCTAAAGAGGCTGTGCCCTTCCATTTCCATGCTCCAGTCATAGGAGCCATCCCATCATGTCTCCATGATGTCAACAAGCTCGTGGCCCTGCAGGTGTGTGCATGTCTCTAAATCCTGTTTATTCCCTATGTGCTGTGCACTTCTACAGAGGCATTTGAGTTAAGGCTCCGATGAAGTTGCCTCACTGACTGGAGAGGATGGAATTCCTTTGTGCTGCCTTTCAGGTGCTCTCCTGCTGACCTGCAATCCCTCTCCATGCTCTTGGCATCTTGGTCTGGCACTGGCATCAAACTGGTAGGAGTGGGATGGATTGAGATTCCCCTCCCACAGTATAAACTTAAATGTATAAATGGTTAAATCACAGCATCACACTGGTCTGCAAACAGTAGTTTAATAGATGGGGAATAAATGAGCCTTGGTGGATCTCTGTGCAACTTTTGGGGCATGAATAGTTCATCTGCAGTACAGACATTCAGTAAGTGACTCTGGAGCCTATGATGCATTTTAAAAACTGCTGCAGGCACTTCAGCAACTTGGTCTAATTTCAAGACAATGGAATTTGATAATGCAAGTGCTGAAGCACTTTAAAAACTGAATCTGATACACATTTCAATTTTACTCTTCACAAAACCTCCTCAGAATACTTGAAAATATAAAAACTTTTTCCAATAGTTTTGGCTTGCTGTTAAAATCTTCTAACTTCAGGGAATTTTTTAGCCTTTGGCACAGAATATGAACATGAATATCAAAGCTGAAAATCAAAAAAAAGACAAACAGAACTGTAATTGAACTAGTCAGAATAGAGAACTGAATGAAAATATATAAACCATATATAGTGCAAAGAGCAGATGTGCAAGAAATAAATAGTATATATAAATTATTAATCACAAGAAAATGTAAACCTCAGTAAATTTCATGTGATTTTTAGTATACAGAGTAACCCAAGAAATAAAACTTGAGTAACATCTGTGTATAAGATTAGAAAAAGAATTTTCAAAATGCTACTGGTTTTTAAACATGCCTGATAAAATCAGTAACAGCTTTTGGGATACAGACAGAAAACTCGAAGAATATCCATAGAAGAGGACTTTGGTGGCATTACTAGCATGAGTGAATGGAAGAAAAAAAATGTAGTAGGAAAATTCTCTGTATTCCGAGCCACTATGAAACATAAGCAACAATTCTCAATAACTTCAAAAATTTTGTGGCACTCATAGCTATCAGTAGCTGTCAAGTACTATAAACTTTGAGCACTAAGACACTGCAGTTGGGAGTTACAGTACAGGCAGAAAATTGAAATGGGGAATGTATGGGAAGGAGTAAAGGAGTGGTGTAAGGAGATTGACTGTGTGAGTGAAGATTCATGGAATTTTAAACCTGGATTAAGCTAAGAACAAATGGACCACTTAGATACATGAGTATGGAGTGTGAATAGTGGCAGAAGGGAGGATTATTATCTGCAAACCCTTAAGAACTTCGGAAATCATTGCAAAGTTGGTTCTGAAACTGAGCTGTTACCTGTGGGATGTCAGCCCATGGTGATGAGGGGAAGGAGCTCACTTCTAGACATCAATCAAATGGCTGACTGAGTTGTTTTTAGGAAGGAATGGGAAAACCTGGAAGTTCTGAAGTTATGATTTTACAAAAATTGTTGCCTAAGCACTGCTCACAGGGCAATGGGAGGTCAATGGTCTCTTGCTAGTGAGCTCTAACAACACCAAAATGAAGAGCAAGTACCAAGAAATATTCCTGGTCACTACAAGAAGTCATTTTAAATTGAGAAACAACTTTTGGAGTAAGAGACTAAATTTGCCAAGGTTAGACCATCCATCTTCCACAAAAATAACTAAAGGGGAATAAAGAGTATCAGCTTTGATGCTTATTGACTTTATTGGATTATTTTTATAACTTATATTTAAGTAGGACTATAGATATAGGTAAACAGGGACCCAAAACGATTTATCTAAATCAGTTATTTTATTTTCAAAGGCTAGACAGTCAATATACTTTTTTTTATTGACAAAGCCAATGCAAAACAAAATTTGAATATAATTCCTCTTAAGATGCAAGGACTGTGATATTTAATGTCATCACAGTTATCAGAAAATGAAAAAACTTTCAGCTATCTTTCTTTAATTCAACATACCCAAATACCTTAGATGGGAACAAATTAGTTGTTCTGTAACATTTTTAGATCAGAAACTTCATGTGACAGGCAACTACATTCTTACATCTGCAACAAGAAAAACAAAAAAATTACTAATGCTGAATAAAAATAGATCTTCAGAAGATATTTGATTTTGTGCTATATTTTGCTTTTGGGTCTGCTAATATCTTACTGGAATCAAAGATGAAGATTTCTGAACTCTCAGTAGAGATCCTAGAAATCTCTTTTTAGAGTGGCTTTCTTCAAAGGCACTGTCTTTATTGTTCAGAGAATAAGATCCACAAAGAAAACCCAAGTCTGAATTCTTGTCTCTTTTTCTTCTTTTTCCCAGTACTTGTTTTTAAGATACTGTTAAATGATACATAAGTCATCCCAAAGTCATAAGGTGTTATTCTTGCTATTCTACTTCTTTATGAATGAGAAAGATATTTCTGTTTTTTTAATGCTGAAATCACTATTTAGAGAAAAACATTTTATACATGTATATCACCAGTCTTTAGTGATGAAATGCAGGAACTCCCACAAAAGCGTTTAAAGCAGAAATGAAGGAGACTGAACAAAATTCACTGGAATATTCACAGAAGAAAGAGAAGAAGAGAAAGAATGAGAGGGAGTGAGTGAGGAGGAGACGAGCTTTGAGAGAAACATTCTCTGAAACACTTTCCTGATTTGTTTGTCTGTAGTTACGTGAATATTCAGGAAAAAATCCTCAGTTGAAGATATCTCATTTGATGCAGTCATTGCTATTTAGAATACAACCACATACTCTCAAGTGTATGTTTGTACTTTCAAGAGACTGAAGATTCAAAAGGAACTGGCTCCATAGCTCAGAGTTAGTGAAAGTCACCAGAAGAAAACTTCTGCATGGAACAGCGTTGTCCTGTTTCTGAAGATCTACCTGGCTGTAGGCTGTACTGTTGTGACATTATTTAAAACTGCATCTTAGCATTTTCACACTGACAGAACTGTCTGCATGAAAATAGAGGCTACTAAAAAAATAGTATAAAAATGAATCTAGTCTATTTCAGTGTTTAAAACACATTTTACAAAATATGACTTTGAATTCTGGTTTTAGTGAGGATCTTTCCTCAATTTCTGGGTTATTTTCTTAGTCGAGAATCTAGTACCTTGAATCATATCTACCAGCAAGATGCACATTCATCTCAACTAGTCATCACCATCTACAGATGGACATTTGCACTAGTACTCTAAGGTCATTCTGTAGTCACAAAGTTATCTCTGGAAGATGGTCCATCTCACATCTCTTAGAAAGGGATGGTGTATCTGTTTATGCCTTTTGAGTACAGCAGAAGCCTGAGCTTCCCAGCTATCTGGCAAATGGATGGATGAAATGCCAAGATAAATCTGGTTCCTTCTCTCTTCTGGCTTCAGTGTACTGATATAAAGCATATGATCTTCACATAAAGTGAAGATCTAACATGTTCTTGATATTTTTCTCTTAAAAAGAGACAAGAATAACAAGAAAACAGATTTATCCTTTTTTATTTTCCCTCAAATTTCCCTCAAATTTAGCAAAACTTTGTATAAGGTTCTCTGTAGTTCTTTAGTTGAAAATTCTGCAGGAATTTATTTCTCAATAAAATGTAAACCAAACTGCTTTGAATTTAATACTTCTAATAACTTTCATGATTAATTAGTCATAGGTTTATAATTTTCATGATGAAAAATGATTACTATTTTTGTAAATAAAGCTTTGCTAATATTTGTGTGATTTAGCAGAGAAATAAGTTCTCAGAATTGTGTGTGAGGAGCTATGGGAATTTCAAGGAGAACTAAGTGTAAAAAACAATTAGTCTCACAAGACATATTGCATTAAGAAAAGGGGGAAAAATTCTGGAAATAAAAATGTGAATATTTATGAACCACTGTAAAAAAAGAAAAAAGAAAGTAAAGCTTAGGAAATAAAGTAGACCAAAATTACCTGTTTTATGACTAAAACAATTCCCTTCTTTGATCACTGGAGAGCACTGTTCCCCTATGAAACAATTTGCTTTAAGGACACAGCTGGGCATTCTGCTGCAGAAGTGATCTTCTGTAGCAAATTATATAACATATATTATGAATTCAGGTTACAGAAGGAGAAATGTTATTTTCCTGAGAAAAAAGTAACATTTTATGGGATTCTATTCTTCTATCCTCCAATTTATACAGATAATATTATACTGTTTATTACTTCTACAGTAAAAATATCTTCATCAAGTCCAGAGATCTATCATGTAGCTATAGAACATGTGCCTATCTGAAATATGAGTGTTGTTTCTTTTATAAATCTGTTTATTTCAAAAGTAACACAAATTGAATGAAATTCAGAGTAAACACACATAAGCAGTCAGCCCTGGACAGATGACAGTAAAATCACCTGCATCATTTGTTGCCTGAATTGGAAGGACTAACATCGTGTCTATCCAGGTCTTGAATCATTTCTTTTAAGAGTAAAATTAGAATTCCAGAAAAAGATGCAAAAATAGTTACCAGAAGTTCAGAACTATGATTATCTGGTGATTAGCACAGACACTTAATCAGTAATTCTGAGCTGGTAATTCTGTTTGGTTTGAGTATCTGTGTATAGACAAAGCATTGCAAATCCTGGGATATATTTTATGTCTCAGGTTTCAAACTCTAACCACGGGTTAATATTAATGCCTTCCAGCTTCACTTTTGCCCTGAGATTCAGCACTTTGTGCTTTGTTTCTTATTGTACAGTTGAATTTGACTTAGCAGAGTGGGATCAGAATCAGGATTATGTCAGAAATCTCTGCCTCACTTCTATAAAAACAAGGGTGGTAGCATTCAGTTCAACTGTTAAAGCATAAGGCATTTAATTGGAATGCAAATAGTGCACATTTTAAAAATCACTATTTAAAGAAATTATCTCTGTTGTATCAAAGCCGAAACAAGGAGTGAAAATAATACGTTGCTTTGCCCTTTTTCTGTCATAATAAATGCTTTGTTTAGTTGTTAGGCAGCCATGTATGTAAAAGGGGAGCTCTTAATCATGCAAGTTGTTCTGTTACATATAGAACATACTAATTATGAACACAGAGGGAGGGCTTTCAGCATCTTGATGGAAGGAGAGCTGTGAGGTCTGCTGGAAATCATAATCCACAATGAGAGCTGGATCTTTATGCACTGAGGAGGATCTGAGCCTGTAGGTCACCTACCAAATCTCATCTGCAGCTCTATGACCATGTCAAACATCTTGTTCACTGGCTATGTATAATTCATTGTACTGTATTAATTGAATTGCACACAGAAAAGACCTGATTTGTCGAGATAGCCTTTCCAGTTCAGAGCAGTAAAGCTCCATTGATTTCCAGTCAGAGGAGAGGATGACACGAATAGATTGTTTAATATTTAAATCAAATCAGCATAGTGCTGACCTCTCTCAGCTTCACATCTTGCATAAGGACCTCTGCTAATAAGCAGCAGACACTCCCATGCCAGGAGCCCACCCTGCAAAGGACCACTGACCACATTAACTCAAAATCGATCATGGGACCATATGTAGAAGGTGATTATGACTGACGACATGGGGGACATAAAGCTGAGAGGAATTGATTTTCAAAGTGTGATAGCAGGAATTCGTGCTGTATCTATCAGCACTACCTTTACTGGGGCTTTGGCTCAGTGTGTATGTTAAGTGCTAAAGCAAGCCCTAGCTTTTAAATAATTAGCTGAGAACATCTCTTACTCGCATATCTGAACAGCAAAGGGAAAGCAGACATAGTTAGAGCCTGATTTAGCTCATCAGCATTATGGTGTGCCATGATCTTCTCTTTGCCTGACTTTGTAATGAGATTCGGGACAGCTATCACAGATCTGAGATGATTAAGTGTGCACTGGAACAGATGGGGAAACGGGAACAGAGGAGTAAGACGTAGAGACTTCAGACATTAAAGTGGGATCTAGTGAGCCTGAAACCTATCCCAGGGCAGAGATCTAGTGTGATTAGTAACCCAGCTGTACCATGAGTTTATGTGAATGTAAGGAAACAGATGTTTTAGAAGCTTTGGAGATGTCCATGTGAACATGGAAAGGTACTAAAATGTCTCTTCAATATCATCTCAATCCTCAGAGAAGCATTTTCCAAATTTGATGAGCTCAGTCGTGTCAAATAGATGTTGGCCTCTACCTGCAGGGCTTATCAGATCCAGGAGAGTGCCCAGGAAGGTGCAGAGTGTCACTGAAGCCCTTGAAGGTGCCTGATTCTTATTGATGAATCATTATTGTGAACTCAGACAAAAAGACCACCTGGGTTTCGGATTAAGGTCGTCAAACCAATGTCAAATGCTATGACCTAGCAAAAGTCTGATGTCATCAATAATGACATGGATGACACCAAATTTTATCATCCTTGATTTGTTGCTGATTGAAACATCACCCTAGTTTTGATATGTTCAGAAATGTGATTTTTCTGATAAATGATGCTGGTCTTTTTTTATGCTGGCAACTTTCTAAAGGGCCACAATAAATCTTAAAGTTCTTTTTCCAGACTCTCACTCATCTTGCTGTCAGGCAACTTTGATCCTAATACCAACAACCTCCTCTCCTCCCCAGTTCCTTGCCATTTTCCTCCTCTGTTGTTTGTAGTTCCAAAGCCCTCCATGCTGGGATACTGTTTAAATAAGTCAAGTCTTTTAATATAGTTTTGAAGCATCTGAATTTTCTGTCCTACCCTCCTGTCCAAGTGTTTAGGAAAATATGTCCATCTCTACATTATTACGTCTTTAATTAAAAATATGAAAAATGTCTTGTTTTCTTTTTCCCCATAAAGCTTTTTTACTTTTAGATTGTTCCTCTTTTTTTTGTCCTAATAATAGGCCAGTATACAAAGAACTAGGCTGAAAAATTAGAATTTTTTGCCAGGTAGCAGCCTTATCTCATTCTTTCTTATCCAAAATTTTCCTTTCTTATCTAATGAGAATAAGAAAGTAATTTTTGGATCATATTTTTAATGAAAAAGGTAAAATTAAACTTAACTTTCATATTTAAAAGCATGAAATATTTACTGATTGCACTCTGAATTTATTAGACTATTGATATTCAGATGGCACAAATCAGATCCTGTAGGAAATTAGAAACAATAGTTACAAAAGGGAGAATAGTGGAAAATATGAATAGATAAATTTCCATAAAGCTTCTTTTTTGTTAAAGTGAAAATTTCACTTATATATGACTTGGGGCAGGGGGAAAGCTCAATTTATTTTGGTGGCAACCTTATCAATAAAGCCTATTACTTTTTTAGTGCCAAATATCAGGAATATAATTTTTTCTCTTCCTGGAAATTTCCCTGATGTTATAAAAATGTCAGTGACAGCTTCATTTTTGACCTCTAAAATAACAGGATGTATCTTTAATACACACAGTTTTTCTACCAAACAGATTGAAAGTGTAAGTCAGGCACTAAACAAATAAATACATTAAAAAAATATTACTGTGAATTTTGTGATGAATCAGTGTTTGCATTTCCACCTGTAATCTCAGTTATTTTTGGTGTATAGTCTAAATCATTCTATGTTTCAGAAAGAAAAATTAGGTAGAGAGTCTCTATACATATAGTGGAAAAACAAAATTAAAAAATCTCATTTGCCATAAAATTCTCCAAAATAATCAACCTAGTATTTATCAATAACAAATGCAAAAGTCTGTATGTGAAAGGTTTTTCATGCATCATTTAGATGGATATATACATATCAAAGCTTATATTATATATTCCAATCCTCACTGAAAACATTCTTCTGTTCATTTTTTTTTTACTAGAAAGGTTCTTGTTGTATTATTTTTTCTCTCCCTCATTTTTTTTTTCATATTGTTTTCATTCCTGAAAAAAACACTGAATCATACTGTTAAAGAGTCTATTTTTGACAAAACCCAGACTTCTGAGAAAGACCTGGTGCAGCATAAACTTTTTGTCTGAAATGTTTTCTATTGGGAAAAATCATATTGTGCCCTCCAATGATCTAAATATAGGAGTTTTCAAATGTTTTGGAAATGGACAAATACTATCAGACAGATAGTCCTTTGAATCACTTCACCTTTTGCTCTTGATGCCCCTGTCACCTGCTAACCCATCCACAAGGGCCAATATGTTCTTTTCCTTTTACTGGTGTATAATAGCCTGGTGTCAATAACAGCAACAGTTAACATGGCAAAGTACCATCAGGAAACCACAGACATACTGCCTTTATAAAGAAAAAAAACCAACCTGTTTTCCTCCTACATTTTACTTTACTCTTCGACTGGTCTGTTAGTCTGCTGGAAAAAAGGATCGGGCATTTTACTGTACTCTGTCTGTACACCTAATAATTTCACTGAGAAACACTAATGAGACTGGGGATCTCTACCCAGTAGGTTGCCACTATCTGTAAACTAAATAATCATCCCTAAATACACTAGGGATTAATACAAAATCAGCTAAGGTCACCAGGTGCCTTTCAATATACTTTGGATCAGACACAGAAAATTCAGAAATTCATGGTCCATTTTTGAAATGAAGAGGTTTAATAGAAAAAAGAATCCCCTGGCAGTCACATTGCTATTTTATTGAGCAGAACAGTGTTAAAAATGACCTTCCAGTGTTTTTCAAAAGTTTAGAGCATTCAACAACTTTGAGATAATCTTAGAATTAGGTATTTATTTTCTGTGGTTGCTCATTTGGTTTTTAGCCTCTTAAGGTACCTTAAGTTTACAGATACTGTATAAGTGGATTATTTAAAATGGCTTAAGGCCTAAAAGGGAATTTCTTCAACCTAAGTGCCACCACCTTTGCCAGTACAAACTATAAGGGGAAAATAGAATCATGTTGAAAACTGTAATTTTAAAAAATCATTTAGTATCCAGTTGCCACTAGACCATGGCTAACTACTAATCGGTCCCTTTACAGGCTTCTCCAGCTTATTTTTCACTCCAGCTCTTATTACAAAATTTTCCCCCAAATCCAACAAAAATCTAAAAATCTTGTGATAAAGCTCTTGGTAATTTACATAGCAGAAGGTTGCTATAGCAACCTGGCAGAACATTTCCAGCAGCAACATACTAGAAGCAATCTTTATGTGAGAAATATGCTTTAAAGGTGTGTGATAGTCTGTATAACTCTGTTTTTAACTCAAGACATTTGTTTGATCATGCAGTGAAGTCAAAATATTTCAACTTTGATAACATGGTCCTAAGCTTGGTGAGCACTGTTGCCATAAACACAAACTGTGAGTTCATTGCATATCAAAGCATGTAGAACTGGAGAACTGCAGAGCCCAAGGCTGCAAGATATGTTGCTGTGCTGGACATGCACAGCTGAGGCTTTTGAACATTATCAAAATGGTTTCCAAGCATAGTGCATGGCACATGGATCCATTGAGAATTCTGCCTTCCTTCCTACACACCAGCAGTGCTGTGTGTGACCTCGTGGCCAGCAGCCTCACTGCACTGGACTGCTCACACCAGGAAACACAGGATTTGCACAGAGCAAAGGGTTTTGTGGCCAAAATTCAGATATTATGATGGCATTAACCAGCAGATCTGTCATCCACCTGTAATAAGAAAATGGATCCCAAATGGATCCATTAAGAAATCTACACCGATGTGTTTTGGATTCAGTATGAGAATAATGTTGATAACACACTTAACATTTTGGTTGCTGCTGAAAAGTATTTACTCTGAGTAAAGGACTTTTCAGTTTCCCGCGTTCCAATAGTGAGGAGGTCAAGCAAATGTGGGAGGGAACATGGGACAGCTGACCTGGCCAAAGGAATATTTCATACCATAGAATGACATGTCCAATATATAAACTGGGGGACGTACTTGGAAGGGGGACAATTGCAGTTTGGAAACAGGTTTGGCATTGCTCAGCCGGTGTTAAGAAATTTTATTATTCACCATCTGTTTTTCTTGGGTTTTAAGCCCCTCTCTCTCCTTTTCTAAAAATTATTATTAATATTATCATTTTTATTATGATTATTTTAATAATATTACATTTTACTTCATTTCTATTATTAAGCTGATCTTATTTCTATTTTTTCTTGATTCTTCTCAGAATCAGGCTCAATGCCTGATCGGCCTCCCATCTGATGCTTCTGCCTCATCTCTATTAATAAAAGACTTCAGGGTATGTCACTTTTTTCATTATCAGAATTTACAACCAAGCGATATCCATTCTGTCTTGCAGGCAGCAGACTTCTTGAGAGTGCAAAAGTTCATATTCAAACATTGACTTGCAGACAGATGTACACCCAATTATCTGATGCCTCTTAGCATTCACAGTTTAAGCTATTTTTTTTGCCTATGACAGCTGGGTAAACTCTAAATACAATACTAAATTTGCAGCAGCCAAAGCAGTTAAAAATTCTGCTGATTTTCTCTCTTCTGACAAAGAGGTATGGCTTTGTGAGTGACGTATATTTCAAGAGGCATCTAAAGCATGAAGAGAGTTTTTACACCAAGCAGCTCACCTGTATAAATGAGCTTCCATCAGAGTCCTGCAATCACACCATCAGATAGATTTAGAGACTGCATTACCCTTTCTCCTCAGAAGTCATTTATTCCTTCCTGAGCTGAAAGGCTGCCAGACCTCACTGATGTTTAGACCAAGAATTTTTTCCCAACTTAACTGGTTAGAGAACAATTATTTTCTTTAAAAGGTAGAGCCTGCTTTGCCATGTGCCTTAGTTTCTCTTTGTCTTGCATTATTGTGCAATACGTCTTTTGGTGGACCTTATATTTCTAGTTGAATGTTGAAAGCACACCTGAAAAAAACCATTTGAATGTGCTAACTCTATGAAGCTCATTATTGGTTCATGACTGAAAGGGACTCTTGAAAGTGGGAATGAGTTTTGGGTGACTGATCTCTAACCCTTCCTCAGTTCATGGTAAAAATTAAAGAAGCCCATGAAATAGGAAAATAATCTAATTCTAAAAACAGAGAATTATAATCAATCAGACTGGAAATCCAAAGTAAATCCAGTTTAAGATATGTGAGTCTAAACTAAGACAATGTAAAAAGCTACACAGGATGGAGAGCTTCATCAAATTTCTTAGCACTATGTTAAAGATAGCACGAGTAGGGCAGGATTCCCAAAGGTGATAACGTGCCAACACTTCTGCTTTTGTCTCCCTAATCTATGGGTCACCACACAGCTGCTGTGCTTCACCACACAGGTAACACAAGGCAGCTGTGACTGGAGCCAGTCAGACTAACACAAGATTTCTAGCTCAAATTCCTGTTTTCAAGGGGATTTGCTGTTGTAAACCCACCAACTTTTCACATTGAATTTTCTAGGTTTGAATGTTCCTCAGAAGTGATCTATGACTTGCACTGGCATGGGGCAGAGAGGACGTTGCTGAGGTACAAAAATGAAACCACTGCTGGATTGGTGCATGAAGTAGGGGCTGACACAATCAAAGGATTTTGACCAATCCTCACAATTCTGATCATTCTTCACTGCCTCAGAGGTCACCAAGAGTTTGGTCTCTCTATTTTAGAGGCTCTACCACATCCCTCAGTTCTGTATTGAATTCAATGACTCGTCCTTGGCCAACGTGTAACTCCTTTCTGGGGGCATCTTCTGAAACCATACCATCTTTGAAGATATCAAAAATACATATTTTATGGCAGACAGCTGTTGGACAAACTCACTTTAAAAGACATGGGCTTAGATTAATCAGACTCATTTTAGGAAACTTAATTGGTGTGCCAAAACTGGGAACTCAGTAATTAACTGAAAGACAGAGAGCCTCAGTGGGTAACTCAACTTACTGAATATCTGCATCACTCTCAGGAGATACCTGACTCCTGAAATTGCCCGTATGAAGACTCAGAGATAAACATTACATTTTGTCAATGCAGTCGAAAGGCCTCAAGTTACAATGGATTAATCTGGATTTTAAATAAGCCCCTTTGTCAGAATAGCATCCCAAAAATCCATTATCTGATGGTTTTAATTTAAATGCTAACACCTCTCTGGATTTGTTCATTCCAGGATCAACTTGCTAACTTTGTAGGTATTCCACAATTCCAAGTATGTGAATTTGTGTTTTAAAACCATTTTGTTTGAAAGACCCCAGTTTACCAGTTGATCAGTTCCTTGCATTTTCCAGAGAATAGCCTTTGTTTGGGTTATGTGGCTGCAATCTTCCAATTTAAATTACATTTTTTTCTTTGTACAGTATTTCAATTGATTCTTGAGTTCAACAGAAGCATGTGGAAAATTATTGCACAAGGAAAAACTTAATTAAAACCTGAAGTTTGGGTCTATATAATTCAAGTAAAGGTTATAGTTAATTTAACAGCTGTAAATTCTTGGGGTTCTTATTTACATAAAGCACATACAACTTTATTGCACCCATAGTGTGGCATTTAATTAATTAATTTGGCATTTCCACAGCACATGTTCTGATACTCTCTGGCAGGTAGATGCTTCATATTTCATCTGAAAGCAGACGAAGATTTGTGGTTATCCAAATGGAGCCACTCCAAAATTTACAAAATAGATCCTCTGCATTCAGATGTGAAGAGAGAGGATAAGTGGGCATTGAATGAAGCCATGTTGAAGTCAGAGACAGCAATATTTGCAATATCTGAACACTTGATGACCTCCATAAAGATTTCTCCTTGTGTGTCAATGCTTTGCATGCCTCTCCCTCGACGTCTCCAGACATGAGTGCTTTCTGCTGCTGAGGGAAGATGTCTCACAGAAAAGCCTGTAAATAAACACTAAAATATGATGATTTTCAGATTTTTATGGCCCTTTTCAGGATATTGCAAATATGGAGATTAATCAACAAGAAACCAACATATTCTACAGAAGCCAGAAGAATTGTATCTCTAAACAGAGATCTGCACTGTGCAACGCACAGTTTTCAAAATGCTGGTGAAGGGAGGAATGGAGCACCTGTAGATGCCCACAGTGGAAAGGGAATCTCAAAAGCCATGGAAATTGGTATATATTTTGCTTCTTATCTTATCATCATTTAGATCATCATCATCATCATCACCATCATCATTAAAGAATAAAAATAAAGAAGGAAGAAAGAAAAAAGAATGGGATCTGAGGCAGGAGAGGAAAGGGGGTTCCCAGGGCTGGGTCCAGCATTGATCCAGCTGAGAGGGTGTCCAGGATCCTGGGGTAACCACCCAGGATTTGTGGGGGTACCTTTTTGTAGGTAAGTTTTCCACCCTGGGATTAGGTTTATTGCTCTTCATTTAAATGAGTTATTGTGTGCAGTCCATTCTTCTTGACCTTTCTGGAAATGGGCTGCGGGGCTTTGAGGGTCCTATTGTGGTCTTGTTCTGCTTCTCTTGGTCTTGCCTGCTCCTCGACCCCATTTCTGTGCTTGTGCTGCATATTGTGCCACTGTCACAGACCTGAACAGGTAAATTGGTTCCAGAGAGGTGCTGCCATACCTTCACATGCTCCCCTCTCCCTCTCACCTCTCCTGGGCAAATGCTGATCTGACTTGCCTGCTTGAATGGTCATTGGTGTTTGAGGCAAAGCAATGCATTAACTCCCTGCTTGGGCTTCTACAAGGTCAAAAACCTACCCAATCTATCCCTTTCATTGTTTTAATGCTGAACAATCAAAGGTTGTGAAGATCACTGAGAAAAATGCAGGAGAAAAAAGTTTCCTTTCTGTTTAACTCATAGGGTTATTTTTGTGCATGAAACTCAGAGAACAAAGACTTATTACCATTCCTCATTATAAAAAATATGTATAAATTTCTTTCAATGTAAACTGAACTCTCACTGTCAGCACAAAATTTTTACTTATTCGCCTGAAGCCATGTTTTTTAATCATTGTTATATACATTTTTTAATAAGAGACTGCATAAAGTATTAACAGTGTAAATTCTTTCCATCTAAGCAATTTGGGTTTATTTATTTTACTGCTAATTTTCAATTGTGTTATATTAAATCTGTGACATTAAGGCTAACACATAAAACTTTGTCAATGAATATTCAAACGTGATGTTCTCTATAAACATCTTTTTCAGAAGAGCTGCTTTTTGTTTTCAAACTGATTTTCTTGTGTTAAATTTATATGAGTAGGAACCCAACAATTTCTTCTAATAAAGCTGAAAGTAAATATTCTTCATATTGTGGCTAACATTCAGAAACTGGGACTTGTTCTAGGTAGATATTTGACCCCTACCTGAAAAAATGCATCATAGTTCTTCCTTTCTCACATGGAAATTAAATGGAGAGTATTTACTTTTAATTTTTAAAATCAGGTTTGGACTTTTATTTTTTTGTTGCTGTTATCATGAGAACAATGAGTAAGAACATAACTTCTGGAACAGTCAGTGGCATCACACTTGCTTCACTTCTTCATATCCAGGCAGCAGTGTCCAGCTTTGACTTGAGTTTCCAAATGACTTATAGATGCTATAATCTGTGAGATAGAAGTCTCCTTTAATTAATACACTCCTGTGTAAAGGAATCTAATGCTGTCAAAGGCTCCCTAAGATCACGTGTGTGGCCTACAAGTACTGCTGTAGAAGAAGGCTTATTATCTGCAGGTGTTTTGCTTGCCTGATGCAAGGATTAGAGAGTTTAGGACACCTCAGCAGAATGCTGACATTCAGGCAAGCTAATCACATGTACTCTGCCTCATTTGATTTTTCAAGTGGTAATATTGCTATTATGGGTTGATTGCTGTGTTGCAAAACAGAAGGAGTGATTAGCTTTCTAAGACTGAAAAGAAGGAAAAAACATTCTCCAAAATCATATTTTTGTTTGAGGCTGTTTATTTTTACTTTATTTATCTTTCAGCTGAGGACTCTTGATCCTATGAAAATTTGAAAAACAGAATTTTATAGAAAAAAACCCCAACGATTAGAACAAAATAAAAAGAGCATTAAGAACATAAACAATAAGCTCAGATTCAGAAGTAAATGCATTCCCTAAACACAATGTATCTTAGGAATTCAGGTTGCTGTGTGAACAACAGATTAATCCCCCATTTGAAGATAACTGTTTCAGTTAGACATAGTACTGAATGATGAAGCTGACCACTTCAATATACTTCATAAATTTTTTTGCATCTGCAGGTATTGGAAGAAAAACAGGCCTATTATTATACAAAAGCAGTGGTTTTATAATGACATCTCAATGCTTATGTTTTCATTTTAGTAACACGCAAAGAAAAGTTAGGAAAATAGAGCAGTAAAATCCGCAAATTTTTCTTGCTCCCCAGGGGAAGATGCATTTCAAATTCATTGTACAGCTCTGCAATGCAGTGGAGCAAACTGCTAAGCAGTGTAGGTGCTGTGTGGATGATTGGGTGCCAGAACGGAGCTTCAGACAAAGTTTTTTAGAGAAGCCCTCCTGTTGAGTCACAAGGTGCAGAATGGACTCCCTTGCTTTCTGAACTCCTTCTCAGAGAGGAGTCTGGGTGTGGCTGGATCCAATCATAGCCCTGGACTGTCAATGTTTTTTGTGTAAAAGATTATATAGGTATGACTGATTCTTTATACAAGTTTGTTCTCCATCATTAAGGATGGCAAACAAAATAAATTGCTATAAAAAGAAATTATTTATTATGACAATGACTGCACTAAAAGGTCCTAATCAGAATTATTTACTATACAGTATAGGTAGCTGTAACTACTAGTATGGTATTGTGCACTATTTTTAAAGCAATATTGAAATAATTATATTAAAGTGAGCAAAACCAATTAATAAGTAGAGATTTATGTTACTCACTGACTACCTTGGGCAAATCTTGAGGAGTAACCCTGAGGGATGTCTCCACTCAAGGGAGGAATGTCCACAAATACTCCAAGAAAGGATATGTTGGAAAACCCTGCTGTTAAGAAGGGACTGGGCTTTTTTAGTATAAAGTGATAGACTGTCAGTCATATGCCTCCAGGCCAGCTGTGTCAGCTCAGTATCTTTAATTAAGTTAGTAGTAGCATAGTATAACTTGTTGCTTCCTTTATCAGGTTTCTTATCAGGTCTGTCACATCTTCACCTCACTATAAAGGGGTTTAACTTTGGGACTGATGAGTCAGGCTGGTTTCAGTGTTCTTCAACATCAAAACCAGCAAGATATCCCCTTCTCTATTCACCACTGATAGTTTTGCAAACAGGGTATTGTTTGAGTTGTTTTACCCCCACTTCAGGCAGAGCATCCTGCTACACTGCTACACTACTACTTTCCTCCTGGGCCTGAGGATCTGGAAAATCCTCCTAGCCTTCTGATCTAAAATATGAACAGTATTGGATCCTCTGGCCTGGCTAAACTCCTGTCTGATTTTCTACTTCTTGTCTCTTTCTTCCTGTTTTTTTCTTGCCTTCTCCCCACTACTTCACACCCAGTTACTCTGGGGCAAGACTACATCCTCTGTGCCACTGCGTGCTTAACTTTTTGTTGTGGTAATGAATCACTTACTGTCCTCAAGCAGCACTCTGAAGCTCCAGGATTTGTCTCATTCTGAGCCAATTAGTGTAAAGTAAAATGCGTAGGTACAATGTTCCACTTGAGCATTTTAAAATTAATGTCTCATCACTATCACTTGGATATCTGACTTTTATTCAAAGGCAAGATTAATAGTCTACAAGTGATTGCTCTGATATGAAAAGGTGCAGAAGGAAAGAGGAAGAGGCAAAATTAATCTAAAATCCAAACTCACTTATTAACATAAGACTATAATGCAATAAAATATTGGATTTTCAATGTCACCTAATATGAATAGATACAGTGTCTAATACTAATGCTTTAATGAATTATGCTTTACCATAACCCATACTTTTTTTGTGTACTAGATCCACTTTTATGATTTGGAAATTCAGATAACACCTAAGAATTTAGGCTCATGTAGGTTGTCCTTTTCCAGGTCTCTCTTTTAACAACCTAAGGTTTCAGAGATAACTCACATTTCTATGTTCCAGCTAAAACTATTTAAAGAATATTTTGAGATGAACTATATATTTTGCAGAACATTTGCAAATCTAGAAAATATGATACCTAAGATAATACTTTATACAGGTATATAGTGACCTTTTCTACCTTCTTACCTATTTACGTCTTTCTGAAAATTGTGCACCCTTTCCACCTGCTTTGCCAGGTATGCCACCACTCTCAGGTTTCATGTTTAATTGATTTAGGATAAAATGCACAGTTTACCCATGTCTGTCCAAAATGGTAACATTTTCTAGTCTGTTGATGTGCAACTGGAGCAGCAAAAGATGAAGCTTCAGACTTTACGGGGAGTGACACATACTAGCAGGTAAATGCCATAGAGGTTCTTTGCTCAGCTACTAATTGTAGCAGTTTATCCCACAAAGCCATTAAATGATATTTGCAGTCAAAAAGCATTAGTGAGATTTTCAGTCATGTTAATACTTGGTTGATCCCTCTTTGAATAACTATAACTGTGGTATATTCCTTCCATTAATGTTGAAATGGATAACAGCTATATGAACTTGCATAGCTCAGTGGACTCCAAACCTGAAAATAAAAACTCAGGAGGAGAAGATTTTATTTCCATGTCTAGGGGGTTGACTGTTGTTGCCAATGGCACACACCCTACTCTCTCCAGTGTAAGACTGTAGCACCTTGCCTATGGCCAAGGGCAATGCATAATTCTCCGTACAGACAGGATCTGAAGCACTAACAACATTGGGAAATTTTAGATTGATAGGCTATGGCAATCAGATGAAACACTTTTTCCAGACTTACAGCATCCCTCTAATCACACAGATCTGTTGCTTACTTGGCCTCCCACGTTTTGGTGCCCCCTTTCGGGGAAAGTGCTCCTGACTACAGCCAGGTGTCTTTCATTGGTGCTTAAATGGGAATAAGATGAGGGTTAAGTAAGAAGAAAAAGGCATGCATTTCTATTCTAGCTGAATGATGGTTTCCTATAGTTAGACAGTTTAGTGGAGGAAAGTATAACCTACTTTTGTTCTTGTCTTTAAAGCTGAAGGTTTTAGAGGGACTTTCTTCCTTCTGCCTGAGACGTCTTCCACTTGTGACTTTCCTGATGAGAGCTTCAGAGCCACAGAGAGAGCTGAAGTGAACTGGAGCATGCCTGGTATAACAAAATGGTCCTCTGGGAAGAAGGCATTGGGGTGCTGGAGGCTAATTTTGTGACATGTCTGAAGAAGAGCATGGGTGAGAGGATTTATGGAGCTAGGAAAATTACATGAGTGGGTGCAGAAGTCCAGAAGATAAAGGTTAATGTGTATGTCTCAAATGCTGATAGGTGATTAGGTGGATCAGTGCTGAAGCCAGGACTGGTGATCTTTCCCTTCTCCCTTCCCTTCTCCCTTCCCTTCTCCCTTCCCTTCTCCCTTCCCTTCTCCCTTCCCTTCTCCCTTCCCTTCTCCCTTCCCTTCTCCCTTCCCTTCTCCCTTCCCTTCTCCCTTCCCTTCTCCCTTCCCTTCTCCCTTCCCGCTGAAGAGACCAGAAATAGGGCAGGCAGCATATTAGACATGCAAGGAGGATAAAGTAAGAGTCCCAAGATTTCTGATTCTGATTATTCTGGTTCTGATTCTGATATTGCATCCCATTTCTTATGCAAGGTCAGCCACATGAGCTAAGGGAATACTACTAAAGATATAGAAAACTGCAATCATTGCATTGCAGGAAAAGATAACAGAAATCAGAAAAAAAAGTAATTATTTCATTTAAAAGATTTAAAAGGAGGAAAATGTGAACAGAAAAAAAGTTGAGCAGAAGAGCAGAAGTTCTTAAAGGAAAAGAATATTTTAAATATTTATTTGCTTTTGTGACTCATGACCTTGACTCCATGACATGCAGGTAATTGTTTTTTAAAATCCAAACTCTAAACCTTTTTTTCCAGAGAATACTTACACATTCTGCCATTAGTCTCCAGATATTGTTCATTATAATCTAAAAAGGAGAAAAAGCTCTTTGTCAAGCCCAAAGCAGCTCTGGGTGTCAAGGGCAAGTAACCTGAAGGGTGTCTCCTTTTAAATGGCAGCTGCTGGGGATTTTGGATGCCTCATTTCTGCCATACAGTGGGAAGGAGGATTCAAAGGAGAAGACAGGCATTTGTGGCTTTCTTATTGCAGAAGGATTAAGTATTTGAACTTCACATGGCAAGTCTTTTAACAAGTGTGATTACATGCCCATCTCAGTTTATTCAAAAAGAGAATTAAATTCATTTTTGTCATATTGCACACTAATAGCTTTTGATAATTTTGGAGTTTGGGTAGTACACTTTTAAATTTACTTTACTTGTGACTAAACATAGTTTCTATGGTTACAAACAGTTTCAATTTTGCCTTAAAGAGACAATGATTTTTCATATTGAAACAGAAGGAAGGCTAAAGCAGTTTAGCAGGAATAGGAATTTCATGTCACTTTCTTTTTATTTGTTATAGTTCTCTCAATTTGTGTGCCTCCTAGGACTGGTTAAAAAAGCTTTTGTTGGAGGAGTTCTGTTGTCATAAAAGTGCAGATGGATTGAAATTTTCATAGAATCAGGGAATGGTTGGAGTTGGAAGAGACCTTAAAGATTATCTACTCCCAACCCCCTCCATGGGTGGGGACTCTTTCCACTAGACTAGTTTGCTCAAAGCCCCATCCAACCTAGCTTTAAACTGTTCCAGGGATGGGACAGCCACAACTTCCCTGTACAACCTGTTCCAGTGCCCCAACACCCTCACAGTCAAGAATTTCTTCTTAATATCTAATCTAAACCTGTGCTCATTCAGTCTGAAGCAATTACCCCTTGTCCTGCCACTACAAGCTCTTGTAAAAAGTCTCTCTCCACCTTTCTTCTAGGCTCCCTTCAGGTACCCAGGCCTCTGATTTGCTGAGGTCTCTCTGCGGGGACTCCCTGCCTTGGAGGGAGTCAACAGCTCCTCCCAGTTTGGCATTGTCTGAGAACTTGCTCAGTATCCCTTCCAGTCCTGTGTCCCAGTAGTTTTTGAATGAAGAACACAGGGCCTAGGATGGAGCCCAGCAGAACCCCACTAGCAGTCTGAGGGCTACACCAGGCTAGGTCTCTTCCTGGTGAATTTTGAATAATATTGTAATTTTTCACACAGGTTTAATCTTCTTAAGATGAAAATTAATTTAGGAATAATTGTTTACATATTTAACTATTCCCCTTCTGATAACTTTAAAATATAAGCAACCACTATACTGCAATTATGGGTAGACATAAGAAGTTGTTATACTGTGACCCATTAAACAGAAGATGCATTTTGCCCCCAGCTGTCATTTGGGATGTCAGTCTTGATCATGCATCACATTGGATACTACTGGAGCTGCTAACTGCTTCCCTCTTTTCCTCTGTGGTTTATTGCCCTCCAGTGAGGAGAAATAAAGGAACAAATTACTGCCCAGTCTATACTCCCATAAAAGTTGTTTCACATGCCCTTTCTCATCTGCCACCTTCCTGAAGTTTGTGACCAGCAACAAAGAATTGGACCAAAAGTGCTGAAACTAATGCAGATGATATTTCAGGTATGATTATAAATAAAATGTTTTGAAAGAATGGCTATTAATACTACACATTTCATAATGTCTTTGCTGAGAGGGAAATCAGAAAGTGGATGCAAAGTACAAAAGGACTGTATGTGATGAATATGGGCAACTCCTACTGCAGGAGAAAGAGTATACTCCTGCTTCTGGAGCTGGTGTGAGAAGTAAAAAATTACTCTTCTCAATCTCTATAGTCTCACACACTTCTTTTATTGCTAAAATTATGAAAATCAAAATTCCATGCTCTGATATAAGCTACAGGCATTTTAAGTTTGTTGCAAAACAAGACTTTATTTCATGTTTGCTGCTTTTGCCAGGCTCAGAATACATTTTTGATCACTTGGCTTCTTTAGTTGGTATTGCTGTGGGCTGTGAGCAAAGATGTACAGTCAATATTCACTTTAATAAGTAAATTTCCTGGCAGCAAGAAAATCATATTAAAACCTTGCCTGAACTAATGCCTGCTCTCAAAGCCCTTTTGGCAACAGTTGTGTATCCATAAATTCTTTGACCTTTCAGTGCTGCACAAATACATGGATCACCTGTAAGTACACTCAAATGTTGTGCTGAGATTTAACTAGCCCAGAATCTATGTTTGGAGTCTAGTGGTTTGGATCTGTTATAAAAATCATAAGAAAAATAATTCTCATCTATGAGATGTACACACTGCAGTGCAAACCATGGGAAAATGGATACTTTCAGCTGACATGAGCACTGTTGTTTTTCATGCCATTGCAGTGAAAGTGTGAGTTGAGGACCTGTGAATTTTATATATAGGGGCACTTACCAAGTTACACAGAATTGTCCTCTATGCAATGTAACTGTAATGCATATGATGCATTCTGGATAACCTCTGTGATATTATCCAGGGGTTTTTTGGACATTGCTCTATTAAAAAAAAAATAAAAGAAAAAGACTCCCTTCATGTTAATAACGTTTTATATTCTTGGAACAAAAGTGTGATAGCAATGAAAGCTATTATTATACACAGTATTAAATAGAAAAAAAATTAAAGATGTATTTCCCTCCTGCTCTGTTCTGTTTAACACAGCATAATATTCTAGCTTATAAACCTTGAAGATTTTATGTGTTTCCAGTATAATATTGAGTAATCAGCTGTCATAAAGAAACACAGAATATGACATAAGACATTTTTTCTAAGATTATTTACTACTGAAATGTTTGTAATATAAAATGTAGTGTAGTATATTATGTTAAAATATATATTCCTTATGCTTGTTTTCTTATGCAAAATAGATATACTATTGAACATGTAGAATAAGGGCTCATACTGTAATCACTTTCAGCTAGTTTTTAACCTTATGGTTCTCAGTCCCAGTTTGTTGTACTGCCTGTGCTAACTGATGCTCCTTCTGGAAAGCTCAGCTTACATGTCTCTTAAAGCAATTTTATATATCAGCTCAATATAGATTTTACAGTAATGAGGACAAGAGATTTCTGAATCAGTGTAAGGGGACAGGAATTGAAATCTGTGACAAGTCTGGTGATATTTAGAATGTGTTCTTCACAAAGAATTTTAATTGTGCAGTAATTCTTCTAAATCTAATTAGTGCAATGTCATCATGGCAGACGAGTGTGTTATGCCATTTTTAGCCTATCCATTAATTTTTCATTAACTTTTACAAATATTTGACAATCTTTTTTCAATATCCAGGAAATCAAATAAATGTTCAAGTATATATTAATGAGAATGAAGCACTCCTCTCCCCGAACTCCTACTTTGCCTTTCGAGCATTTAAATTGCTCAAAAATCTCACATTGGGAGGTGATATGTATCCAAACATGACAAAGGCGAGCAGGGATGGAATATATGCTGGTGTTTCATATATACAGAAGCTCTTCAAATATAGAAAACATCTACTCTGCTGAAATTAGTACCTTTTTGTCTCTAAAAAAGTAGAATTTGCACATATACCAGGGTTTCAACCTAACTTTTGACACATCACTTGAGGAGGCTAAAGCTAAATCAAGAGTCTAACTGATGCAGGACTATCTGCAGACAGCATCAAGTTGGAGAGTCAGCCAGTTCCCAGCATCAGATCAGAACTGAATTGTTCTTGACATTTCCCCTTTCTCCCTACTTTAGCAATGTACAACAAATTGATAGTCTGAACCCAGACTTCAGGATCCATCCTCTGCCTCTAAAGAGGCTGTTACAATTTTCATTCATTTTGACAGGAGTTTATGGGTCTCATTTACTTTCTACAATTTATTCCAAATACTGCCAAGCCAGTCAATACATGAGTGAAATAGCATCAGAAAAATAAAGAAAGCTCAGTCTCCCAATTAAAAAGAAAAACTATTCTTTCTGTTGAATCACTGTGCTGACAGCTGACGAGTTATACAACCCTACACTTGTGCCTGACTCAATTCTTTAAAAAAAACAAAACCAAAATCCAAACCCCAAATAGATTAAGATTATTTAATGTTTACTTAAACAGTAAGAAAAAAGTATCTGAAGTAACCACTCAGTTAATAGCCTTTCTTTCCTCTATGGTAAAAGATTTGATTTGCAGCAAATTCTGATTACTCACCTCAAGTTAAAGGTTTTTCTGAGGCATCTGCTGTAAATGGCTCAAAATATATATATTTGTTTAAATAAAACTTCTCCCACTCTCCTGTTTACCCCTTTCCTAATTTTATCTCATTTTTTGTTTAGAATTTCTGTTTCCTTTCTGAAGCTTTCCATTTCAGACAGCTCTTCTCTTTGCTCAGTTCTTCTGTTCCTGCTCTTAGGCTGACTATGGGAAACAAGCAGATCTTTGTGACTCTTTAGTCTCCAATCCCTCTCAGTCCTCAGGCCAAATACTTGTAGTTCCATTAATATCTTTTGCTCCTGCAATCACAACATGTTTGTCCTTAGCTCTGATGCACTACATACTTGTCTCACTGAGGAAGAAATACACTGGAAATATTCTGACAAATGGACAGATTTCAGAGGCTATATCAATTCAGATATGGATTTATATTTTTGTTGGTTTAATTTGCCGGGTCTGCAATAAGACTTGGATTTCTAGATTCTCTTGGGAATTTCATTTAGGCAATAATCACCTTCATTTTTACCTGAGGAGATGTAATTAGAATACTATATTGTGCCTTGCTCCTGGATTATGGTGAGTGAAATAAACAAGCTCTATATCACACAGCAAAATTACAAAACACATTTTTATGTCATCTCCCATCCCTTCCCAAACTGCTACTTAGCCAGACACCTAAAATTAAATCACTTAAGAGAACAGACTTTCTAAGCTGACTCTATGTTGATATTTTCTCCCTACTCAAGTCTAAACCAAGTATTTTTTTTCTCCCCATCATTTCCTATTGTTCCTTGCATTCCAAAGCTTGCACCAGGACCATCACCAAGATCATCATCTGTATAACATCCTTTTATTCCTTCACTCTTCCTTCATATTTTGTGAAGTTCACAGACTCACAGAATGGGTAAAGTTGGAGGGGTCCACAGTAGGTCATCTTGTTCAACTTCCTTGCACAAGGAAGCACATTGCCCTCTCGGTCCAGATGGCTCTTGAAAATCTCCAGTGAGGGAGATTCCACAACCTCTCTGGGCAATCTGTTCCAGTGCATGGTCACTGCACATTAAACAGGTTCTTCCTCATGTCCAGGTGGAGCTTCCTGCACATCAGTTCCTGCCCATTGCCTCTTGTCCTATTGCTTGGCACCACCAAAGGAGCCTGGCTCCATCCTCTGACACCCTCCCTTCAGAAACTGATAGACATTGATGAAATCCCCTCTCAGTCACCTCTTCTCAAGGCTGACCAGGCCCAGTTCCCTCAGCCTGTCCTTGCAAGAGAGATGCTCCAGTCCCTAAACAATCTTTGTTTCCTCCACCGGACCTGTACCAGGAGCTCCATGTACCTCTGATACTGAGGAGTACAGAACTGGACACAACACTCCAGATCCCTAACCCTGCTCTGCTGTATTTGCCGAGCAAGGAGCTCTCTTGGCAGCCAAATTCTCACACTTTCTTTAAATATTTCTGCCTATCTTTGTCTTTAAACCTCTTTCTCTTTAATTTACCTAATGATTAGGAAAAAGGCCAAGAATTTGTCTCTAATTATTGGTCACGTCTTCCAGAGCCAGGACTCCAGAATGAATGCATTTTATTCCAGCCTCTGGGACCCTACCACAAGCCTGAGGAGTAGAAAGGGTTCTAGATTTGGGGACTACTTTGCAAGATGGATAGAGTCTCTTTCTGCATCCAGTAAATTTTGTGAAAACTCTTTAAACAACTCAGGCACTTATTTTATTAAAGTAATTCTTTGGAAAGGAAAAGTAAAGCAATACTTACATTTTGGGCTGTATTTTTTCACAATTAAATTAAAGCTTTATTTTGCTTCATGTTTTATAGCAATATCAGTAACAAGAGAGTGCATTTACCTCTGCTGTCCACTCGGAAATCATAACTTTAATTTTGAAATATGCTGGCTGTAGCAAGTACAGACACTACCATCAAACTGGACTATTTGTATTCACTTGACTGATTTCACTGCAGCTACAGTAATTTAGATAGGAATGATCTATACTGATTTACTTATGTGACTTAAGTATCCAATCTAATATGTGGCCTAAGTTAATTTAGATGGATCCTTTTAGATCTCTTTATCTGTATGTTTTGAATTAAATCACATTGCTTGCAAATCTTTTAAAAAAATTGAGCCTGTCTGTTTTCCATAAAATTAAACCTTTCAGTTGAAGTAATATATGAGCTGCTGCAGTTTCCATCCAACCTGGTTTATCTTTTTTCAGAACTGACAAATGGATAACCAGAATAAAAAATGAATAAATGCAGACACAAAGAGAAAATAAAATCTACATTCCTCTACGAAACAAATATTTCTTTATTTGAGATATGATTTTTGATATTTTTGCCTGAAGAATAAAGGAATCTTTTTATTTGTTTGTTTCTAGCTCAAAAAATAGGATTTATTTCTGGAATAAATTGCTTACTGTGCATCATGCATTGTCCACTTCTTTCTGCATGTTAGGTAGAGGGCTTTCAAAAGCCTTGAAATCTACTTTTGACTTCAAGGAGGTAGAACATTCTTGCAGTGGTGCCATTGTCTGAAAAGAATTCCTTGATATTCTTCTTCCTTCAGGATACACAGACATCTTTACTTTTTCTTAAGACATTTTTCAGATATCTATAGTTGGTCTAACTTATAGAGGGAATAAACAAAATAAACATCACCAGCATCTTGAAATTTTTAACTGGGGCTTTGAACAAGACTGGGTGCAATGAGTTGATGAAAAGCAGCACTTCCAAACCTTCTTAATGTAACCTATGATATTGATGATTACAGGAATTGTTTTCCTGAGCAGACTACTCTAACAAAGAAGAATCATGAAATTATAGAATATTTTAAGTTGGAAAAGGCATCTAAGATTTTTTTGAGTCCAACCATTAATCCGTCAGCACCAGGTCCACCACTAAACCATGTTTCTAAGTGCTGTATCTACGCAAGTTTTTAATTACCTCTAGGGATGGTGACACAACCACTTTCCTGGACAGCATGTTCCAATGCTCGACAACCCTTTCTGTGAAGATATGTTCCTAAAATCCAGTGTAAACCTCCCCTTGACTTGAGACCATTTTCTCTTGTCCTTTTGCTTGATACTTTGGAGAAGAGAGTGACCCTCACCTGGCTGCACCCTCCTTTCAGAGAGTTGTGGAGGGTGATAAGGTCCCCCCTGAGCCTCGTTTTCTCCTGGTTAAACACTCAAACTCCCTCAGCCACTCCTCACAGGACCTGTGCTCCACTGCCCTTCTCTGGACCCACTCCAGCCCCTCAATGCCTTTCTTATGGTGAGGGGCCCAGAACTGGACACAGCACTCAAGGTGTGGCCTCACCAGTGCCCAGTACAGGGGGACAATCCCTGCCCTGGTCCTGCTGGCCACACCATTGCTGATACAGGCCAGGTGTCACTGGCCTTCTTGGCCCCTGGGCACACACGAGCTCACGTTCAGCTACTGTCCAGCAGCACACCCAGATCAAGTTTTCAGGGTCTGACTGGATGTTAGTAAATTTCAGACCACTGCAATTATCTGAAGTGTAGAATGTTAGACTCTTGACAAATAGGCTTAAACTGAATAGCTGAATTGCTGCCTTTTTGGACCCTGTGGTTATTTTAGAATAAAAAATGTTCCAATCACAGACATTAAATAACCATTGTCATAAATGTCCTATTGTTGAACAAGAACAAATGCTGTTCAGGTGCAGCAATGTCAATAATGCACTAAAACTACTGAATGTAGCTTTTTGACAGTACTGAAAGTTTTTTTTTTCTGAGTGATTATCAGACTAAGCTGAAAAATAATGAGATGTTGGTATCTAATTGTCTAAATAGATAATGAAGTTGAACTTAAGGTCACTTTGGCCTATTGTGTAGCTAAAACTCAAACAAACAGGTCATTTTAGAATAATAATCCATCACTTAAATAAGAATAAAACCACTGGGATTTGGGTTTGATTTTTTTATTCATTTTTTTACAGTCTAGAATTTTAATTTATGACTAGTTAATACAGAACTTTTAGCTTTGGAAGAAAAGAAGGAGCAATTTTAGGGGTATTCCTAAATGTGCTGAGAAGCTGTGTTTTAATACAATTTCACCTTTTACATTCCTCAGGTAGGATGGGGCCACTCAGCTAATGGACACGGCTCCACTGTCTTTAAATGATCAAGATCATTTCAAAAACTGAAATGAATTAATTTATAATTCAAAGATGAGAAAATACTGTAAAAAGAACAGAGGACTATTTCATTTTTAATAACTTAACAGCAACAATAATACTACTCATGGCAATAATCATATGCAATTCAATATCTTTAATAAATGTTCTTCATTCAAAGACTGTGGATGAGAGAAGATCAATTTGTCCATGAGACGGAGCACATGTCTTTGGAATATGGTGAAATTTAAGTGTTTCACAGAGTAGAACTGGTGGTGGTTTTAATACTGCAGTTTTACTAACTTGTGAACAACCTTCTAGTGACAAGTAATAATAGTTTTCCAAGAGTTAACTCATCAAAATTAAAGCAGAAAAGAGAAAATTTCATTTTCATTTGATTTTCTCATGACATATCAGTCATCTTCATGAAGTTTGCCTCCAGTTTTCAATGTTCAAACTTTGTGTGGTTGGAATTGTACAAATCTGCATAAGGACTTTGGAAATATTTTGGGCCAGCGGTGGGATTCTTTTAGCCTAATATTCTATCTCTGATGGGGGCAGAAAAAGATGCTGTTTAGGGAGCACACAGAAGCTTGGCTGCTTCCTATGGCCTGCCTCCTCCTGCTGCCCCTGCAACCAGAAGGGATGTGGCTGTGCTGCTAATGGGTACAGCCCTCATCCAGAACTTCCATCCCACTAGGGATAGTCCAGGTGTTCACCTTAGCTTTTTGAAGTGGTTGCTGCTGTTTGTGACTCCTGGCAGCAGGTTACAGAGGTTATCTATTAACAGGTCAAGGAAGTGCCAGTTGATCTGTCTCAAAATTGCTTCATCCTCATTTTCTCAAGTGCCCCCAGTTCCCATACTGTGAGATTTGATAAATAACAGTAGTCTCTATTTCAGCTTTTTAAAATAAAGTCTTAACCATGTGTCCCCACAGCTGTGTCCTTTTTAAACTGAAACACTTCACTCCTTTCTGGTTCTCTCCTTGCTCCTTTTGGTCCCTTTGGTCTCTAAACCATTAGCACTATTTTGAAGTGTAGGGATGAGAATTGTACACAAGAGCTAAGATGTGGGAACAGCAATTATTCCATAGTGGAAAAATCACATTCTCTGTGTTGGTCTCAGCACCTTCCTTGATAACTCCTGATGTTTTTATGCTGTCTTGTCAGGGATGGAAGTCAGTGTCATTGTACTGCAGTTCTCAGAGTCTCCCCAATATATCTCTGTCTAGATGGGAATTATATAGGAACCTCTCAGTAATCCAGCACAGCAAGAGTTTAGCCACACTTTAGCCAGCAGATTTGCAATTTCATATTTCTGTCACTTAGATCCTAAGTAAATGACATCTCATTAAGGGGATTTAAGACATTTTGCTTTGTTTTATAATTCCTGTATATTTTTTTTGAGTTGTCTAGTCCTTTTTACCTATCTGCTATAAAAAATTTATTGAATGGAGGAATCTGCCCAAGAAATCAGTCAAAAACCTACACAAAATGTACACATTCTGGAATTTCTGTGCTAAAGTCTTACCACACCTGAGCTAACATTTAAAATATTTGTTCTCAGGGGTTATATTTAGTAAGATTTTTGTTTTTGATGTATTTACAGAATTTTTTATTTAGCTTGAGTATTCTTTTCAATATGTACATCCATTCTTTAGCCTACTTAATTTCCTTCTTGCATTTTGCCTGGCCATGTTTTTTCAGACTTTGCTTTTCTCTTTCTTAGTAATAAGGTATGCTTTTTCTTTGTCTCATATATCTATTTAATTATTGCTCAAAGTAAAACACTTATGTTCCTGTCCAGAGGTTCCCTGGCATTGCTTTGTCTTTCTTCAGAGAACACACTGTCAGTTGTTTGAATTTTTTTATCCTTTCTTATATTTGAATATTTGATCCAGGATCTTCTACAAACATTGAATCTAAATTTTGACTTCTACAGAAACATTTCCTTAGCCCTAAGTATTTACTGCTGAGTGTACTTTGAAGCTTCTGGATTAGGGCCTCCAGGCACCCAAGGTCAAGTTTGGATGTGAAGACACTCTACTGGATCTCATCACACTATTTCTTATTTCATCACTTGAAACACCCATTTAAGACTTCCTCTGAAGAAAGCAGTTTCTGGGTTGTTAGTTCAGGGGCAAGTACAGAATGTGTTTGTAGGGTTTTTGCCTTCAAAAGCTAGAAAAAAATCATGTGCAACATTTACATTTTATTTCTCTTTTGGCCATGGAGTTGGTGATTGAAGATGCTCTTATCAGCCCTGTGAGGGATTTCTCATGGTTTGTCTGTACCTGCTGATGCACTGGCTCCCTGCTTGGCTGCCCACCCACAGTCATCAGAGGAGTAAGTGTGGTTACTAAAGAGAATGACTCTGTGAAGGGAAAGGTGGCTGGAGGCTTTGGGAAGTGTACCTGAGGCTACCAGTGGGAATCACAGAGCTATGAGACAGCTTAGCAAATGAAATGTAAATGAATTTTTTTTCCTCTAGTCATGAACAAAACCAATCAAAGCAATGGTTTTTCATCTTGCCAGTGCTAAGAATGAAGTTTAAAACTGCTTTGATTTAAATGTGAAATATATTTAATTCCAATTTACATATTTACACACAGCTGTGGGTTTTCTTCCCAGTGCCAGTCCAACCTTTGCCCTTTGGAGAGTCATGGCCAGAGGCTTGTCTTCCTTACAAATAAATTCTTCATGCTTTTAATTGTGAAGTGATATGGCCCTAGAGGTTTGAGTGGATAACAAAAGTGGGGTTAAATGTATAGCTAAGCATCCTTTGGAAAGGAAAGGTGAATGCATTGCCTTAAAACCTATCCCCATCTTGAGAAAACATGAACTTGATTGTCTTCAGGGCAAACTCTGAATACCTTCCAGGGCATTCACCTTTCAGTGTCAGCCATAAAGGGAGCTGCAAAGCTGATGTGTCCCAACAGTGGAGGATGGCACCTTTTAGACTCTGCAGCTCAGGAGGGTCAGTTGAGGGTCTGCAGTTGAATAAAACTGATCTGCTTGCCTCTAAGTGATATTTAAATGCCAAAGGACTGCCAGAGGCCCACTGGGCACAGTGGTGCATGCACACAGAAGCCCTCTGGACATTTCATCTTCTGTGATACTTTAAGGGGCACTGCCTTGTATCACACACTCAGAATGTATGTTTTCAGATAAAACTCTGTAGATTGATGCTTGTTTAGTAGGCATGGCATATTATTTAAGAGCAACATCCAAGGAATCAATAAGTGAGGGGAAACAATATTTAATACTTACCATGTCTTGAATTATGGACCTTTCCATGTGACCAGTGAGATAACTGCCTAAGTAGAGAAGGCAATGACTTCTATCACTGACCATTTTTGATACTGCTTAAAGAAGATGGACAATATTAATCAGCGATACCTTGGGGGAAGAATTGACAAGTGAATTATGAATCTTTTATTTTCTGGGTAAGCAGGAAGACAATTCTTAGTTTAAGGAGATCAATATTGATAAATGCTGCTTTCACACTGAAGTAGTTTCAGAGCTCGGGGGATTAAAGACAAGATAAAACATATTCATTAAAAATACATGGAGAATCATATGAAGTACTGAAATAGAAAACAGAACAACATACTAAATGCAGGACAAATGGGTAGTTATCCATTTGAAATATAGTAGTTTATTTGTTTTTTACCCCATTATTGCATTCTCAATGGTTTAGATTTCTTCAAAGGTTAATGTGTATAATATTTCAGTTTAGAAAATACAATTGCTTTTCATCTCCTATTTGCAAATCAGGCTTATAAAATATAGGATGGAAAAAGGCAATGCTTCTTAATAATTCCTGTAAATGTTTTGGATTTATTTGAGCTCTGAGATTCGTTTACATACACAGTAGACTTTATATACCAAGTCTACTTTTTAAATGTTTCAGACTTCATGGCTTATATTTTCTGGACTCTTGACTAAATTCTCTTTTCATTTATGTTCAAGTTTCTTCATTTTTTTTTCTGGGGCCTCATCTAAGCCTAGTGAAATGAAATATCTAATAAAATAAGACTAAATACCTCTATCAACAACTAAAATAAATTGATTCAATATTCAACATATGATAATAATTGAAAAGACATGTGATTTCTGATAACTTTGTTTCAATTTCCTGCCTAATGAAATGATAAAATTTGCGTAAAATTAGAACAGGAAAGCCAACACCTATTTTGAAGATATCTAGAAAATTATTTCCTACGTTAACTGTTAATAAAACTGATGAGAACCAATATTGATAGAAAAGCACATTTAAATGATGATACAGTATCAAAGTTCTCCATCTTTATAGGAATTTGAATTTAAAATTTTAAATTAAGCCAATATCCGGTTTGGGGATCATATAAAATGCATCTTTGTGGCCTATGAAACAGTTTTGGTGTTTGTGGGATAGAGAGAGCAACAGAGAGAAGATACTGATTGCTTCTTCAGTAACTCTATATTTTGTGGCACAGCACACAGAAAGCCAATAGAGAGGCTGTATTTTAATGATGAATTCAAATCTTATGCAGTAACACGAACAATAGCTGTCAGAAATAAGCTTAGGTAACTTGAATGGAAGCACTGGAAAACGCTTATTTTGACAAGGTATGTGATAAAGATTGTTGAAATTAAAATGAGAGACAAGATTCAATAGTTATTGAATATGCAGTCATTGGTCTTCAATCAATTTTAGAAAGCTCAGCTACAACAAAGGAATAAAGATCTAGGACAGAACCTGTATTAATCCTAAAATATTATATATTTTTAATGTACCAGAAATTTAAAATAATTAAATTGGAATTTAATTATTACCCTACAGCATAATGCAAGACCATCCAATCTGTGTACAGCATCATTACAAAGGTAATTTTGAAGCAAATGCATGTTTGATAACTATTGTATCTGGCTGAAAAGTCAGATTCATTACATACATGGTTTTTTTTCCTGCAGGGAGGACACAATTCACTTATGTTTTAATGATATTGCCCCAAAGGCACATATTTCAAGCGTCTCTTGGCAGAGCATCCTACTACATAGTTATGAACTATAAGTTGTGTAGAAAACATTAAAATGTTGTCCCACACTAAACAGCTCTCTTAAGATTAGTCTTCTGTCTTAATATGTGATGACTGCTGAAAACAAACACTTGTCTCCTCTCTCGCTCCTAAGAAGAGATTGACCCAAAAAGCCCAATACTATTATTTGGAATCTGTCTTTCTATTTTCTTTCTCTACCCACCAGGGGAAGACCTTTTCTGGGACTTGATAAAAAACATGCATTACTATTTTTTGCTTAAAAGTCACTCTAAAAAATACAATAAAGAGAAGAGAATGATAAAATTTTTCGGTTTGGTAAATTTGTATCTGATAGGTCTTTACTGTAGAGATTAACAGATGGGTAATGTGTCTCCTCTGTCTACATATGCATGACTTAATTCAATGATCAAAAGCAGACAACTTAAAGTAAAATGTTGGGTAAGTTGGCAAAACGCTTTGTTTCTCACCTCGATTTTTCAGTTCTTGACATGGCTGCAATATGTCTTGGAGGCAATGCAGCTCTACTGCATTGCTGTACAGCAAAAAAGACCTTGTTACAGGCTGCAAGTTACTCATCTGAACTTCTCTCATTTTCAGGATTTCAGAAGATTTACTTGGACAGCAGATTCTTGATTCAATGTATGGCAATGCCAGCTAAAAGACACTCTTGCTTTTTTACATGGTCACACAACTTGAGAATGTGTCACTCATGGAAATAAGCTTCCTTTCTTGCTCTAAAATATGGTCCTTAGTGATGACAAGGCAACATTTTGGTGGGACAACACTTTCACTGATGATGCCTAATTTGTATATTCTGTAGGAAATTACACTCCTTTGACTTCCATGTTAAATATCATCTCTATGTCACCTTCGTTTTTAAAGGAAGGAGCAGTTTTAAAAACAGTCATGGCTCATGACCTTTAAATGTCTCAACTAACTACTGTACAAGTACTAGAAAATTTTATTACTATTATGTTCCCAAGAAAGATATTTAAATACAACTAGATGTAACAAGGCATTTACTAATGCAAAAACCAATGTTCTAAATCATGATGAGCTCTATCTGCATATATTAGAAATATTTTTATTTAGAACCACAGGCTAATAAACAGAGGAACAAAAAAAATTTCATTATATGAAGGTCATCGGAAGAAGCTTTACATAGTCTTGGAGTTGAAATGGAGGATGAAAACTGATTTTAGTAATCTAAATATAGTTGTAAAAATATATATAATCTTTTTCTACTATATATAATTGTGCTTATTTTCAGTTTGTACAAACAGGCTGAAGATAACTTGATGGAATGCTTATAATACTACTCTAGTTTAATCAGTGCCATATTTAATAAATGTAGTTTAGCAATTTGCTGCATGTGAATTTAAAAGGCCTAGTGCTCTGTAGAAGAACACATGGACTTAGTCTTCATAGTAATTAATATAACTGGAACATTCATCTTCTGAAGACAGTCTAAAAAAGAAAAATAGATTTTAATATTAGTAATATCTGTCATTCTTCCTCCCTTTAAGTTAATAGCCTTTTTGCCAGCCTCAAAGATGAAGATTATCTCTGATTTTCTTCTTGATATGCTTTTACTAAAATTGTACTATAATTGTTCTCTTTTCAGAAGTACCAAGTCTTCTTTTCTATAAAAGTAGAACTTAGATCTGAGCTGGTTTGTATTTATCTTAGTCTCTGACCTTAAACAAATCTTTTATATGGCAAAACCTCTCTTCTTCTCAGATGTATTCTTTCTATAGATGCCTGCAGATCTGTTGCACTGTGGGTAGTAATTTGAGGAGCTGACTGAATGGAAGGACCTTCAGCCTTCTGGCCCTGCAAGTGTTTTAACCAACTGATGTGATTTCCTCAGGATATTTTTAAGGACAACAGTATGTGGGACACCTGCTATCTGTATGTTCACATGGACACCAGACCTGCAGTAAGGCTCCAAAGAATGTTGGCCTGGTTAATTAATTAGTGAAATAAGGGTCCCTCGCACTATTCTTTGATATCCTTCCAATGTATTTGGTTAAGATATCATGTACATGCTAAACAATTAAACTTTTGATCCATCAAGAAACAATATCCTTGAACAGTCCACGTCTCAGCTGTCTGCGCTCCTGTATCTCCTACAGATTGTATTTGACCACAGAGATCTTAGGGCATGTAGAGGATCTTTCTCTATGGCTTCTTGCCAGACCTACCTTTGATATCATCAATTCAGGTTATTTTCCAGCCAGTATTGTAGTTTTAATTTTGCTATGTTGTCAAATATCATTGTTTGTAGTAATACTGCCCACACTAACAAATTATCTTTTCGCTTTTAAAAACCTTTTAAATTATGGCAGATTTCCATGATGACATCTGCATGCCATCATGGAGTTGTTCCTTGATTCTTATGCAGAGGCTTTCAACTGTGCCATTGCCAGCTGTGAGCTCCATACATTTGAACCCTTCCATTACTTACCATGACAACCCCCAGCCTGATCTGCGCTGCCTGTCCCTGCTGAAGAGCCTTTAACCATCCAACAGGGCACTCCCAGATAGAGGACCCATCCCACCAGGTTTCACTTTTGCCAATGATATCAAATCTCCAGGACTTGGCCAAAGCTTTGGGCTGCTCTTTGTTATTCATGTGCATTAGTGTAGAAACATTTTGGATGGGGTACCTTGTAGCCAACACCTCCTGAAGCAGATTGAGGGATGGCATTAGTGCGTGGTTTTGGCACACAGTCCCATCTCTCATCACTGGCTATCCTGGGTTTGTCCCTTTCCCCGTTCCAAGCTAGTTTAAAGCTCTGTCAGTGAGAGCCCCTAGCCCCTGGGCTGAGCTCCTTTCCCCCTGTGAGATAGGTGCACCCTGTCAGGTGTCAATAGACCAGGTGTTTGAGCAGATCATCTGATGGTCAACCACCCCCAGACTTTTCCATTGACACCAACCTTGGAGCCACGCATTGACCTGATGGATCTCCTGATTCCTATCAATATTATTCCTTGTTACCAGGAGAATCTCAGAAATCACTACCTGATCCGTCTACCAATTATCCCAGGGCCCTGAAATATCTTTTGATTGCCCTCAGACTTTGTTATTTCGTCAATGTCAGTTTGAACAACCAATAATGGCTAGTAGTCAGAGGGCCTTACTGGTCTGGGGAGTGTTTCAGTGATGTCCCTTATCTGAGCCCTTGGGAGACAGCAGACTTCCCTGAGTTGGGTCTGGTCTGCATACCGGGGCCTCTGCACCCCTTAGGAGGCAGTCTCCTATTACAGTTACTGCTCTTTTCCTCTGAATTCACTAAGTACTGATGTCTGTATGAATTTGAACTAAAGCTGTGTATGAGATGTGTGGGTGACAGAGCAGATATTATTACAGACAAATACACATAAATTTCAATTCTTTTTTCCATTCTTCCTTCTCTTCCCTCCCATTATTTCTTAGTCTTTCATCTCAAAATAAAAATTAAAAACATCTTAAGAAAGTTTAGCATAGAAAATAGTCATGCAATTAATATAAGGAGCTTTTTCAATTATTGAGGAAAATACAAAAAGAAGAGGGACTTTTATGATACAGGTAAACAAATTATGTGTCTTAAAGACTGCCAATTGCTCAAATGAAGGAAAACTGCTAAAATATCTTCATGCTTCAGGATAGATTTAATAGACAGGTAAAAATCCTTCTAATTTTTCAGTACAGAAGTTACAGCTGTCTTGGGGCGCTAGTAAGTTTTGTAACTTCTTTTTACAGTCTACATTAACCTTTTGTAACAAATACATGTATGTGTCCTGCAAATCCCCTGCCCATATCATGCTCAGTTTGTTGCTTTCCTTTCCTCTCAGGTTTTGTTCTCCCACCCTTTCAAGAGAGAAAAATATGTGTGATGTACTTTGGAAATAACATATGTAGTCTGAAAAAAATACATTATGCATATTTTGTTTTTCATTTATCCTGATTACTCATAATATAAATTTATTTATAGAGTGTGTCAGGTTCTTTTATCTCTAGAACTGCATTCATTAGAATTAGGCTATTGAAAAATATCAAAATCAGCAATGAAAATTAGCCCTTAAATGAGCCTAAACATAAGATGTAGTCAATGTCTTCTTTAATATTTCAGATTAGATTTTTAACCCATCTCCTTAAAAAGAAATGTGAATTATTCTGAGTTGTTGCAAAGAAACATGTAGCAGGCAATGTTATTCATTTGTTGATTTATTTTTAATGTTTCTTGAGCACCACTGAAATTCATAGTGAAACTTCATATAGTGTATTAGAGGTTCCACCGGTAAGTAGCCAGACAATTTTGACACTTCCTTTTTTTTTTTTTTTGATAAAACTGTAAAAGGTCTTCAAAGTGTATTTGATTAAATTGAAAATGGATGTGTCAGACATTATTCTACATTTCATTAGTATGTTGAAGAATGAATTAAAAAAAAATCTTATATTCTAAAATGGGGGTAGTAAAATAAATCTGAAAGCACTTTAGATGTTGGGAGGCTGGAAACCATTAAAAGGTGGGTCTGTTATTAGACTCATGGATAAATCCACTGTTATTTCCACATTTTTCTCTGATAGACAATGTGACTTTCAGGACCTTCAGGTTAAATTGGTTTTATAGAGATTTAACTCCCTTGAATGATCGGTTACCTACCTTCAATTATGATGTCAAGTTTTCTCTTACCTTGAATGCTGAGAATCTGAAGTAAGAAACCATGAAACAATAGCCAGGAGTAGGAATAAGTAAAGCAGTACTGTATATTTCCTGCTTCATTTATTTCTTCCCTTTTTCTGCAAGTCTTCTACCTCATCTCTGCTGAAAAAACTGTTCATTTATTTCTCTGATTCTTTTCCTGATACCAAACGCTAAATTTGGGCTAGTTCTGTATGGTCACTGACAACAACCCAGAGTCTATGCAAACTTCTAAAGGATTGTGGTAATTATCAACTCTGTCATGAACCAGGCAGAATTTATCTTCTGTCTTCCATGATGACTCAAAGCTACATCACCACTTATTGATGGAGATAATCTACAATGACAATTATAGTACCTGCAAGAAAGTTTGAGGAAGTCACTGGCATTTTCACATATTTAAATATATTGCTTGTTGAGTTTTATTTTGTTTTTCTTTGATGCTTACTAATTTTAGCCAAGATTGTACTACTCTTAAATAGAAATATAGTAAAGTAGGCAATAGAAAGGAAACTTCATGAAATAATTCTGCCAGCTAAAAAGAAAGAAAAACAACATTGACCTGCGTAAAGCATTCTTGTGCAACTGTTTCTTATACAGCAGCTAGAATACAATTTCTGTTTGTTGATATTGCAGGGTTGGTTGAATTGCAATTACAAAGCTTTCTGTAACAGGCTGCTGGAACTAATGCATGGATAGATATCATAAAGAACTAATACTGAGGTGTTAGAAGGGATTTGAGAATCCCATCAAAAGAAATAGCCTTAATCATCCACAATAACATTGCATTAATTATTAATAGAGCTAATCAGTAGTCGAAATTGCTCACATGAAATATTAATCACAGGGGTAGATGAATTCCTATTATTTGTGACAAGCACACTAACCCTATTTCTCAATAAGTTTATGGTGTTTTTATGTATCTTCCAAAAGAAATAAGAAACATTTCAACTGTTATTTGTTAAAAGATGCAGGAAAATATTAATTTCAGAGGTAGTGTTTTACTTACAAACCCTACTTATGAGGAATAGGGCAATATTATGGGAAAGGCAGCAAACTGTTGGGATGATATAAAAAAGTTCTTGTTTTAATATAAGAATTTGTGATACTCCAAATTCAGGCTTCATGCAAGCTGACAGACACAGCTACCTTCCTGACACTCAACACAGGTTTGACACAGTTATTTTCTGTTCAGCAGAGGTTAGTCTTGTGTTACTTAGTGTGTGCATGGTACTCTTCCTTCATCTGACAAACTAGAAGTGTTCAGCTGTCTGTGCTGCAGTTTTCTAATCTGGCAGCAGTTTTTTTTGTAAGTCTGAGAAAGCAAAGTTTACCAGTTTTCACATGGCTGCCCGTGTAATGCAGGGCAAGGCTGTGGTACCACCTTGAAGTCACATCCTTCTAAACTCCCCTCTGAGTTGTCACTGATGAGGCAAAGCCATAAGTACCAGAAAACACAAACAGAAATTTTTATTATTGCTTGTTTGTTTTGTGAGAGGTGGGATTGGTGAAGGACTATATCTTGATATCCACATAGGAATCAGTAGATTTTTTTTCTCAGTCTAATGAAATTTGATAGAATTTGCTGAGGCTGAAACATAATAAATATGCTAACAACAGAAGATAGCAATTTTTTCAGTGGGTATTAAATATACATAAACTTTAATATTTAAACATACAAAAAATATCCTTATGGCATGCCTATAATAGCAATTTTAGCAAGTATAATTCTATTTCTAAGTTATAAACATGGCATATATTGAATTGCAATTGACCATATTTATTATGAGCAACAGCTCTGGTTGTTGTTGCTTTGTAGCTTAATTCAACAGAAGTTAAATAGTATAATAATTACTGCGAGCAATACCTTATGGTCACTGAAATGAATAGGAGTATTTCACTGATTTTCAGTGGCTTTTGGACCCTGTAGGAATTCTGCAACTAAGTATGTCTGTGCTATGTTTGATGATACTACACATTTGTGCAAGTATTTAAAGTAGTGGATTTTAAATGCATGAATGCACACAAAGAAGTTTGGAGAGCAATTTTTAGTGCTAGAACAGTTTCCAAAGTTTTTCAGACAGCTAAATTATTCAAGTGTTTTTGTTCAATATTGTACACACTTGAAAAACTGGAGTAATTGAACAGAGATGAAAAGGTAATAAGGCTGAAATTTACAAGTCTCTAAAATACATAATTTTGCTTGTTGTGTAATTCTACATGAAGAAAAATGAAGCAAAGAACAACTCATGTATACTGTTAGAGATCTAAATGTGTAGTTTTTCATCAGTTCTATGATCTTTTAAAACCATGTGGCAGGCTTTATTTCAGAAATAAAATTAGTAGTGTTGCCTACTAAACCAAAAATAAATAAGATTTTGTTTAAGCTGAATTTAATATTTCAAGAGTATTAATATGAATCACATTTGAGTTACAGAATTTTGTCAATAGCATGGTGTTTTGTTATATATATTTTTAAAAGATCTGTTCATTGTAATCCTGACTGGGTAGGCTGCAGTGATTTATTTTTTTAATAAAATA
>VZTZ01035248.1:2450-38776 GCA_013400955.1 Drymodes brunneopygia
CAGAGCTGTGCAGGGAGGGGAGCAGAGCAGTGCAGGGAGGGGAGCAGAGCTGTGCAGGGAGGGAAGCAGAGCTGTGCAGGAGGGAACAGAGCTGTGCAGGGAGGGGAGCAGAGCAGTGCAGGGAGGGGAGCAGAGCTGTGCAGGGAGGGAAGCAGAGCTGTGCAGGAGGGAACAGAGCTGTGCAGGAGGAGAGCAGAGCTGTGCAGGGTGGAGCAGAGCTGTGCAGGAGGGAGCAGAGCTGTGCAGGAGGACTATTTCTCACCTTTTTGAAACCCTCCTTCATGAGATGGGAGCTGTGCAAGGGAGCTCAGGCCTTTATTATTTAAGTCCATCATGACACAGCTTGATAACTTCAATCTCCACTTTCTTCTAGCACATATTAAAATCCTTTTCCCCAGACACTCAGCCAAATAAATGCCCATTTATCTCACTTTTCTGCTGCTAGAGGTCTTCAGACTGCCTCCATGCAACTCCTACGCAGACTGCAAAGAATATTTACAAGCAGTCTCTCTCACACAGGTCTTAGCACATGCACAGCATTGCTTTCATTTAGTGTAGGAGGTTTCTATTTTTGTATTAGTACCTCGCAATAGGCTTTGCTCTAGCTCACATTACATCAGTTTTTATATATGGTGGACAGTGTCGAATGACAACAGAGATGCAACAGTGCAAAATGGCTTCAGACTTTCCATTCTGAAGGACAAAAGGGAACTGTCTGGTTTTTCTCCTAATTTTTCCATGCAAGCTTCAAGTAGCACCATAATTGGACAACTATGGGATCAGAATTGGACTCTTAAGTTAGTACCCTGCCTCTTGCACTGACCTGGGCCATAGACCTCAGAGCTGACTGGGAACAGCTTGGCCATCCATGTGATTTCTTAACACCCCAGAAAGCAGGTGGGGAGTTTGAACTACTAAGTCTGAGAGTGCATTTGCTAGGAAGGGTGTTTTCAGTGCATAAAACACTGAATTTCCATTCAAGAGACCCAAGATTTATTATCTGAACCATGAATCATCAAGGAAACAGGCCATTCACTTTAGCTGTCTTTATTTGTAAAATTCCCTGTCTTGCTGGTCTCTGGGACATATTGGGATACCACAGTGATGGTGCCCACACAGCTCCCAGAAAGCTCCTAGGATGCCAAGAGGTAATGTCCCCTGCCAGGACTTGGTGTGATGGCAGCAGTACCCAGGGTGTGACCTGGCTGTGTTTCCAGACTGCCGTTTCTTGGAGTTATAGCTCAGTCACAATGGGCTTAGGTGACAGATTTGTCCACATTCCTGTTTAAATATATGCTTTGATTTGAACTCCCAGGGATTAGGTGGAAAATGATGTTTTTGGGCCCAGAGGAATCTGGGCCTCTTCACAGAAGCCTCTGTATCTTGTCAGTGTGAGATGATGCTCCTGCCACAGGAGCTGTGTGCAAACTCACTCATGTTTTACACAAGTCACTGAATCAGTGTCAAATGTGATCATTTATGGTCATTCCTCAGTCAGATTGGACTCCTTGAGTGGATGAGTGACCTTGAGTTAATGGATTTTAGGCTCTCTTGCCCGTTGCTTGAACTGTCTCCCGGATAAAGTTTATTGTGAGTATCTGTCTTACCCAATAGAAAGGCCGGAAAAGATGTTTAGCTAACTAACTGCAAGACATTCTCTACATTTTTTTTTCAATGCTTGACTGAAGTAAAATATGACCTTAAAAACATCAGTAAATACTGCAGCTTTCATATAAACACATCAGATGTACATCTGCTCTTTCTTTATTCTTTACTGATAATAGAGAAGTTGTAGAAAGAAGATTTGTGCATACCTTCCACTGTGTGGGCTCCTTTCCATCCCTTCAGCAGTGATCTTTTCCTATCAGAAAGTCTTTCAGTGAGCTTCCTGTGAAGAAAAGAGACAGGTGAATGGATCTGGAGAAGCTGGGTGCTGCTCTTGACAGCAATTGAAGTCCTTGTGAACAGGTCGTACTTGATACTCTATGCTCCAGGGTGCAGAGGATTGTGGTGGTGTTTACAGGTAGGACTGTCCCAAGAGCTGTGGTTGCCATAGAGGGATGCTAATGTGTGTTTCTTCCACTGAGATTTTGGGTTCAGTCACCCAAACTAAGCAAAGTGCTGGCTGTGTGATGCTCTTCAAGCAGAAGTAGTTTTGGGCAGAGAATGTGGGTAGGAAGGCTGAAAATCCTTTCTTCCCTGTCTTCCTCACACATGATGCTACATGGGTCCCAGTGACCTCCACACACAGCCTGCCTGAGCTTGTCCTATGCCTCCACATAGCCCTGCCTTGGGATTTTGCCAGATGGGAGACATGCAGTTGAAATCTACAGCAAGCTCCCAAAGAAAGCATGTCTGGAAACAGCAATCCATTGCTGAAGAAGTGTGCATAAACATACACTTTCACCTAGGCAAAAGGAAAAGTGCTAACTAGTTATCTTCCTTGGTAGAATAAGCCCTACCTCAAAAAAAACCCCATAAGGCTGCTTTTATTATACCTAAAAACTCTGGGAACTCATGTAGGGAAATGGCCAAAGGCCACCAACTCCAACACCTTGGACTCATAGATTCTACAATAGGTGGAAAAATTCAATACTGTGTCTCGGTCTCAAGGCAGTCATTGCATTTTGAATGAAGCAGGATAAACACTATGAAGCAGGATAATCCCAAATGTGGTAGTGGAATATTAGCCAGAGGCTTGGCATCCCAGAGAAATGGGTGGGGTAAGAGGTAAAAGGACTAGGGAAAGAATCCCAAGCTGGTGCTTCATCTATCTTTTAATTTTTACCCTAAAAGTAAATACTAGATCAAAGATGGCTTCATCTTTTGACAAATTTTTGCCAAGGCTCAGGCTTTCAGGCAGGCCATAGGCTGAGATGGACAGTGGGCACTTTCTCTGAAGCACTGTAGGGTTTGTCCCCAGGGTGCCCATGGATACAGAACCACAGCAGTCCTGATCCCTGGGAGCTTGAACCCAGCCCTCAGTTCATGACCGAGCAGCAAGGCAGAGTGCTGTGAACAGCTCACAGAAGCACTGGCTGTGGAGAGGGCATCCATGAATGTGAAACTCAAACAACCTCTTGACCCACAATCCACCTACAGTTCAATCCACTCCACTCCATCAGATAGAAGCCGCTCACAGCTATGCAAATAGTTCATCCTACCTGTCCTGTTGGCCTTCCCTCTGCCCGACCTAATTAGTGTGGTGAGTAAATAGAACAATGAGGTCAAATACAGGGCTAGATTTTCCTTGAAATGGTTCCAGATATGGCCAGGACACCTGAAAATACGGTATTTACAGAGCCTGCTCTGGGAGCACTAACTGCAACATCCGTCCATCCAGAGGCAGGATGAACCAGAGTGGGGTGGCAAAGTTACCAGCCCCTGAAACTTTGGGCTGATGGTTAAAATAAGTAAAATGCCATCTGTATCCCTGATTTATGTAACAACCAGTATTTTCCCTGTTTGAGCTCTGAAGTTGTGCTCATGCATTCCTTTGCTTTAGATGCATTTCCAGGGCAAATTACAACAGTGCCTGACATGGTAGGGGCTTTTTAACACGGCATCAGGCGCCAGGTGATATTTTTATAAGTATTAAGTCAAGACAGTCTGCTAGGGAGGCAGGCAAGCCCAGTCAAGTTCTCACATAGTCGTTCTATGGTATGAAGCCAAACTGCAAAGTTTTCCAAGTATTTTAATGAACGTGTTTCAGACCTTTTTATTAACTTTTAATGCCTCTTTATTTTGGCAGTTCAGTGCTGTGCTACAGGAAAGGCCAAGACACCCTTCAGTGCTGTTCCAGATAAATATGCCTTAACCACAAATTAACACTTATATCTTGTACTGCTTCTGAAGCTGAAGGCCCCATGATCTGTCTGAGAATTACTGTTTGCAGTTCCAAGTTGTGATTTTAATAAATGAAGCCCCAGCCAGCTGAGGATCTAGCAGAAAGCACTCCTGCCTTAATGCCTAGGCACCGTTGGCAACTTGAGAGAAAGGCAGGAATGGCAGCCTTGTTTGTCAGGCTTTCTTATAGGGATTTTGGAGGCAGACTCCACTTCTGGAGGACAGAGCTGGGTGGCAGGGTGGGGAGGGAAAAGGGGTTCATCAGAGGAGCAGCTTAGAGGATGTAAAGGAGACCTTGCAGGTCTGTCCTGCTCTGAGCCCTCTGCACATGCCATTGTAGCCCCAGTGGAGAGTGCTGCTGGAGGTGCTGCATCCCGGGCCTCTGCTTGCTTGGCTGAGTAAATCTCCTTTCTTTACTCTCACGGTTTACTTCTGATTAAAGGTGCGAGAAGTATTCAGCATTCTTGAAGGTGGAAGATGCCCGTAAAACACTTCTTTGCTTCTTTCAGAAATTCGTTTCCAGATCCCCTTTGGGGTTGAATTTCAAAATTGGGATTGACATTTCTATATCTCTATAAAAGAGCCTGTTCCAGTCCAGGCCTTAAATCACTCCTCTTTTACCTAGAAAGCAATAAGGATATAACTTCTACCTCTCCAGAATGTCCTCGAGCCAGACCCTGAGACATTATTTCAACAAGTTCTTCCAACAGATACAGGCAAGGCTGGAACTACAGGCATCCTTTAAGTCTTCCACTGCTTTGCCAAGTTTAGGAGATTTCTAATTCTAAATAAAATGGACACACATGAATGCAGCCAGAGTGCAAAGTAATGTTAATATTTTCTTTGCCCTTTTTATTTCATTACTCTTTAACAGCCTTGTGAAAGAAAATGCCTTCTCAGTCCTTCTTCCTCTTTGCTGTTTTTGCTTTTTCAGAAGATCTAGGCTGATCTAAATTTAGTGAAATATATCAGTGTCTCCCCCATCAAGTGTGTTCAGCTGTGACTCAAGTGTGGTTTTGCACCACTGCCTTCTAAATGTGCAAACACATTACCAGGCTTGCACAACTTCCCTGAGCACATACCATGAATGAAGTCAGCAAAACGCAGACCAGGCACAAAGACCTGGCTCTGTAGGTCGTCTTGGCTCAGACTAAAATGGAATTCTTTGCTCCTTGCTACGTTGGAGCAAAGCCCTCTGTGGAGTATGACCACCTCCAGCCCCACTTCTGAAAACAACTAGTGCTGTTGCATGGTACTGGCAGAGTAGGAGCTTAGATTCATTCTTGCGAAAAATAATGTTCATGTGTGAATTCTCTGTTTTTGTTGTTGCAATGCTCACTTGCTTAAGCTGTTCCTTGATCCAAATTTCAGATCTCGTCAGTTAACGATTACTAGAGCCAGCAATTAGAGGCTGACAGAGAGCGATTCCTAAAGTGTTTGAACTTGCTTCTCAACAGACCTTGTTGAGATCAGCTCCTAGTTGAGCCCAATACAGACACCTTTGGACACTTGTCATTGCACTGGCAGGTGGCACTGGAGCTGACCCCAACTGACCACAGGGATATGCCACACCATGTGGCATCATGCTCAGCATATAAAGTGGAGGGATGAAGGAAGGAAGCGGGTGACACATTCAGAGCGATGCCATTTGTCTTTTCAAGTCATCATTACGTGTGATGGATTCCTGTTTTCCTGGGGGTGCCTGCCCCTGGGGAGTGGTGAATAAATGCCTTGTTTTGCTTTGCTTGCATGTGGGGCTTTTGCTTTACACGTAGTTATCTCAGTCCATGAGTTTCCCCAGTTTTACCCTTCCAGATCTCTCCCTTATCCCACGGAGGGAGAGTCAGTGGGTGTGCGGAGCTCAGTTGCTTGCTGGATTTAAACCACAAAAGGTCTCCAGACAGTGCATGTGAAACTGACTGAGGCTTTTCTACATAGTGCTTGTAAGACCAATCAAGAACTCCTTGAATGTGCTTTCTATCCTTCACTTTCTTGCTTGCTCTTGCCAACTGTTTCATTTCTCTGGTCTAAGAAACTTGGGAGTCTGCAGGGCTTTGTGCACAGCCACAAACCCAGAAGCAGCTGCTGAGGACCAAGTCACTTCCTCTTGTACCTACAAGCTGTTGGTTCTGTCACTATCCATGCTCTCTCCTGAATACCAAACCCTGATTATTACCTGCAATCGGTCCTACAGGAGTGCAACAATCAGAATAAACCTGAATCTTGTAAGTGTCACATTATACCTTGAATAACCTGTGGCTGTTAAATCTGTGGCTTTGCTTTTCCCAGATAGATTCAAGCTGCCTTTTGCATGAGGACTAGATGCCATAGTGGCAAGCAGCCTGTTTGGCAGCACAACCTCTGCAGGCAGCAGACACTTTACTACTATGCATGAGATTATCAGCATGGTAGAAAAATCAGTTTTCCTTATTTGTGTGTCACATCCCAGAATTTAGGTGGCTGCAAAGGTTGGGTCCCCCTACTTCTTGCACTTGCATGGATTACAGGTCCCTTTTCAATGATGCCTATGTGTCCACTTTGCACAGGACCCCAGCCCAGTGAAAATGTGGAGTATGCCCAAATACTGCCACCGATAACCCATCTATTTCCAGTGTGTAGCTATGTGCTCGATCTGTAACTCCCTAAATTAAACCATTCTATGGCTTGTCCTTCCTTTGGGGTCACCAGTGGTGCTCTAGACCTGAGTACAGGTGTGCCCCACAGAGAGCAGTGAAATTATTCTCATAACTGCTGGTGTCAAAGCAGTATTGCTAGGGCTTTTGAAGCAGGCACAAGAACGTGTCAGCTGGGCAGTGTCAGGACTGGGGCCCTAGCATGGACATTCACTAAGAGTTCACACAATCTCAGGTCAAGCCAAAAGCACTCTTCCAGCTGGGGCCCGTGCAGGGCCTGGGGGTGGTCTGAACAGGGGTCCAGTGGCATGGGCATGTCACCCAAATAGTCTTTGAAGAAGAATTTTCAAGTTGTTGGGGTTTTTTAAGTGCAAAAGGAAAAGCCAGCCCCATTTCCCTCGAGTGACATCTCTCCATCCTAGCCAAGGGTCACTGTCTTTGACAAATGTGTACCACTGGCAAAAACCACTGTAGTTCCATCATTGCTGTAGATCCAGGTTTCTAAGAGAAATGGCTTATGCAGTCATGTGTGAGTGTGTGTGTGTGTGCATGCACGTGTGGGTGTGTATGTCTGTGTCTGGCTGTTTATCTGCCTGCCATCCCCTGCTGAGCTGTGAGGCCACTGGCTGACTCAATTGGATGTCAGACATATAATTAACTACCTATTATTTTCACAAAAATAAAGGAGTAAAGGGAGGAAAGAGAGGAAACCCCTCCACCAAACTGTAGAAAAAGTGGCCACAAGAGCTTGCAATTTATCACTCACCAGAGGGTATGCATGGGATAGTGGTTTTCAAAATGCTGCAAAAAAGCCTCCAGTTGGCAGTAACTGCTTCCTGGAAGCCAGGTCAGCCATAAATAACAGAAAATCCAACAGGAACTCAGGTGTGCTATGTACATATGGGGATGCTTTTAAACAGCTTGTAACGTGACTGGGATTTGGTGGATTTTCACAGGCACAGGAAGACCCATGTCCCATGCCAAGCTGCAGGAGCGATGTCAGGACTTCTCAAGAGAAAGGTGTTAAAACCTAAAATCTGCTCTTCCCAGGGTGAGCACTCCAGTGCCTGACCCAAGGCTTCTCCTGCAAATGGCTGGCCCATTCCACCAATCCTGGCTAAATCTCAAATGCAGGCTAGAGGTAAATACCCCGAGGACAGTTCCATCTTAAAATAGTTGAAGTTTGACAGTGGTTATCTGGAGCAGAGTGGGTGCCACTGGGAGAGATCAGATGCCCTGAGCGTTAGCCAGTGCTGCAGCAGGTGCTGGGAGCAGGGGCTTGTAGGGAGCTTGGCACTGTGAAGGGGCAGACCTCAGTGGACACAGGGACAGGCATTGGATAGGAATCTGGGGATGCCTCTGTCACTGCTTGTACAGAAAGTAGGCCTGGGTCTGTTTTCTGGATCTGTATGGGTGGTTAAGCACAGCTCCTGGCCGTATGGTGAAGTTCTCTGCTGTCCCCTGCAGGGTCAGCTGCCCCATGAGGGGCATGATGGCCCAAATGCCAGGGCCAGTGCTTATGGGGGGAGCTGGGAAAGGGGTGAGGTCTCCCTGGGAGGGGGAGGGAGTGGGTGCCATGCTGCAGCATGCAACCTCTTGCTCTGCACAATGAGCCTGAGGAAAATTGGCAAGTGGGATGGGGCAGGATTTGAAATGCATGTGAGCTGTGGAGGGAAGGGGGCTTAAGCAATTATTTGGGACATGAAGCAATGCAAAAATATTTCTCAAGAAGCCCTAACACACTATGTGCTGCTGAGGTTCTTCCTAGGAAGGTAGACACCATGGCTCTGAGCAAGGGCTGCCTGCTGTGCTGTTCAGGGCAAGGCAGCCAGCGTGCCTGGGACACAGACAGATTGCCAGCCTTCTCCCAGAGATCACTGTGACATTACAGGAACCTGCAGAGGTTTCACACTTCGCTACTAGGAGTGGTTTCAGCAGTGCTGTGAAAAATATGTCTGGAAAGTTAAAATCCTGGCAGGCTTTGTGCATGTCTCTATGCAAATACCAGTTATTAATCTGACACAAAAGATGCTGTGGTCTGTGGCCTATCAGCTGTGCTCACAGGAGAAGGGATGGGGATGGAACCCACAGCTGTTGGGTGGCTGATGCTCATTCAGTTTCTTGTACTGTTCTGCACCCACAGTCATCCTCCTCAACTCTGTCACAGTCCAGAGGTGAAAAAAGTAACATTTTTAGTGTTGGGAGGCCTGGGCTATTTGACTGCAACTGCAAATGCCCTATCCCCTTGCCAAGAGAAGCTTTGCAAACACACACCAGCCCTCCCAGGATGCTGCTAACAACTGATGCATTATTTGAAAAGCAGATGTGGAAGAGGCTGGTGAGTGCAAGGAGCCTCCAGTGCCCTGAATACATGGATGGGGACCAAAGGCCAGAACTGTGTTAGTGCTTTTCAATCTCAGTTAAACCTAGAAACTCAGCATTCTCCAGACCATCAAGACCAGGTAGGAGTATATGAAAACAAAGAAAAAAGGACATTTGAAGGTCACACCAGAACTGAAGATTCTGGGATAAATGCCAGTGGCACTGGAGAAGGCAGTGACAGCATATACCTAAAATACAGGCAAAGCTAAGGGAAAGAGTGAACACCAGGAACAAGGGGGAAAGAGCCTTCTCAAACAAAGGAAGAGGCAGATCTGGGCGAGCCAGCTGGAAAAAACCTCTAGTTCTTTTAGATGATTATTCACATGAGCATCATTCATGAGTTCACACATTCAGCATGACTGAGGAATAGTGCAGCTAAAGAGGAGGCATATGTACACAGTCATTTTTAATCAGATGCAGCTACTTGATGTATCATGTCTGATAACTGGACACAGAATTATGACTGCAAGTTCAGACATGTAACTGCTCATCCCTCAACTTCTGGGAAAGAGTGACCTGAGACATAAAATCCATGAGGGAAGATGCGGAGTCAAACTCTGATTTAAATTTATGACTAGATGGCACCAGCACCACAAGAGCTGGAACCTTTGATGCTGCTATTCAAGAGAAAACTAAAAACAAGTCTACTCAGCTTGCTGCAGGCTGAAGTTCCAGCCACTGGGATTTAGAGATTTGCAGAGGTAGACCCTCTGGGTCTTCTCTTTTGACTGCAAGAAGTGGCCTCCCCATTAATGTGCTGGGGGAATTCCACTTTCATACCAAACATTGCTTGTGGCATCTTTAGGAGAGCTCATCTGGGCTGGGAGCTGCTCAGATGGAAGTATGACATTGACAGGCACCACTTCCGAGGATGAGGATGATGTGGGCAGAGTTATGCATGAATAGAGAATAAAACCTTAGAAGCTGTGGGAAAGACCTGAGAGTTGCTTTTCACAGTGTCTCATGAGGTGGATTTCATTACTTTCTCTATGGAAGTTAAGAACCCAGCTGCAGACTGCACACAGTTGCCTCTGGTTCGAGCTCAGCCAGGGGAGAGATGGTGGCTGGAGCATTACATCCCTATCACTCCCATTTCATGGAGTTTGAGAGAGAGCGGGACAGAGTGAGAGGTGTATGGGCTGCTGCTGGAAGCTTGGATGCAGTCTCTTTCCATGACAGTGGGAGAAGTCTGTGATAAGTTCATTTTCACAGTTGACAGCAGCTCAAATCAAATTTCACCACCCTTTTACCTTGAGCAATTTAGTCATCCTGACATGTTGTGCTAACACAATCTGCTGCCAGCAGCCAGCTCCTCCTCCCTTTCCCAGCAGGGAGAAACACATTACAGCCATTGGTCCTTACATTCCCCTAAAAATGCTCATTTCTCCATCATGGTTAGATCTATTCGAAGATCCCATTTTCATGAATGAATGTAGCACTACAGCAGCGAGGGAACAGGGATGGATGGGGTTGGACCAAAGGGCTCCTGAAGAGACTTCAGGAGAGCATGATGGGGCAGGGGCCCGGGAAGGGTTGAAATGCCAGCCTGGCTGGCCGACAGAGCTCACAGCAGCTTGGCCCCTTCTTCCAGCACCTCTGCCAGGGACACAGGGTGGGAAGCTGCAGTATTGGAGGCAGGAGACTGCTATGTCTGCAGCTCTTGGAGGTTGTCCCTGATGTAAGAGCTCCCTGGGGCAGCACCAGTTGAGCAATGAATGCAGAGAGCCCTCTGTGACCACAGGTATGTCAGGGTAACTACAGGAGGTTGTTTTACATCATCTGTGGGACCAACCCAACATATTTAACAGGCTCTAAAATACTTGGTCTCTGCACTGCAAGTAATAAAAGTGACTAGTATCCATTTCTTTCACAGGGTGAGCTTAAACGAGGCTGGCAAGGGAATTTACAGGTGTCAAATTGTTTCTGTGCACTCATACATAAGTGTCAGGTAGAACAATAATTGTTTGAGTTGTATTTTTTATTTTTACACAGTCATAAAGTTGTAGTTTACTGCACAGCGATCCTTTCTGCCAGGACATCTCACAGTGCTGGCTATGCTCCTGGGGAGAGAGAAAGAAATCTTTAAAAGATTTAGTGCCAATTTATTTGCAAAACCTGTCTGAAAATGAATGACATTTCACTAAGGATGTTTGAATCACTAGAATATGGAGTAAAATCTAATGGGACATTTCTCACACTGAAATCAAAACATTCTTTCAAAAAACTGCATCCAGTCTGTGAATTTGTGGGAAAAAAATTCTGAAAGTGACCTTCATAGCTTATTACAGTTCTTCGCAGGACCTTTTTCAGGGGTAGAAAGGTGAATTTCCTTTTGACTCCATGCCTCATTCAGCTTCTCACAGAGTGCATTTGTAAAGACCATAAGAGTTTTCGCAAGGCAGCAGGATAAATGGAATTGAAATGTTCTCTGGTTCATAGGTCTTCTAAGGCTAGATTTACACAACAGCATCTGAGAAAGGGGAGGAGTGGACTATGGAGATGTTCACCAGCCTTGCATTACCATTGGCTTTGGCGTGGAGATGGAACCTGATAATCCTGTATTGCATGTTTTGTGGGGTGCCTGGTGATATCAGGTGCTCCTGGTTTATTTCCTAATAAATCTTGTCACATAACTGTTCTTTGCCCCCCCTGCCTTGGCATAGCCATTGGGGCTTGTTGCCTGACAGAAAAGGAGCCTTAAAAGGGCTGGGAGGCCATGCTCTGTGAAGAAACACATTCAGATTTTCCTTCTGAAAGTTCCTGTCATCTGCTGCATGGACTAATCTGTGCAAAACCACCTGTCCTCCCTCACAAGTTGGACATTCGGGGCAAGTAGTCTCCTTCAAGTGAGTATGATGAGATATTCCAAGACCAGGTTAATCTTCTTCCCAAGTCCAAAGTGCCGCATAGGACCTCAGATGTATCTCTTGCCTGTGAAGGCTGCCTGTAACATCCTGTGCTGTTTTCAGAGATAATTGCACAGACAGAGGGAGATTTTATTTGTAAGGCTGCCATAACTTCTTTTAGCCATTGAAGGAAACAGGCTGGGACATGTCAGTTGTCTGCTCAGGCTTTGTAGGAGGCTTTCATCCTGCACTGCTCAAATAAGAAAAACTATGAGATCACCAGTTGCTAAACACTTGACGTGATTTCCCAAGGTTTGCCTCTATGGTAAGTGCCCTGGTAATTTGGGTGGTGTTGACAGAAGCCCTGAATATTACCCAAAGCGCTTGGTGATTATTTTTTTCTGCTGCCTCCAACAGCAACCCCCCTTCCAGACAGAAACACTGTTCTGCTGCTAATGGTGTACAAAAAAATCCACCTTTGTGTTCCAAATGCCTTCCTGCAGACCAAGCTGCTCCATTGCTCATCTCCCAGGATTAAGGATGGAATGGGGTGGGACAGGATGGGACAGAGAGAGATTTCTTCGGCCACCTCCACCTTTACATATTTTTAGGTTAATATTTTCAGCTTAACATTTGAAACATAATTTCAGGTTGCATTTTAATATCACATTCCAAGTGTGGAGGGGTGAGATCTTTTAAAAATGCATACATAATTTATTTTTCATTTGTGACAAGGACAAAGGGAGTCTTTTCACTAAAAAATCTGTATGGCTGAGGCTCTGCAGCATCTGGTACTTGCATTCAAAGACAGAACTGTATTTCATTTTCCTGCATGCCTTTTTACGCAGTAAATGAACGTGTAAATCAGTAAATGTCCTCTCTATAGTCAAAAGTTGAAGCAAAAGGAAGAAAACGATGCTACTTCTTGTTTATGAAAACCACCAAGTCTCCCAATGGGAGGAAATATTTCTCCTATGGCATCCATTCAGCAGCATGGGCCTTAACCAAGAGCAGTCTCCCCACCATTCTTAGAGGCAGGACTCCAAATCTTGCTGATAAATACTGAAAGACTCCCATGGACTTCTGCACTTGTTGATTAAGAAGCGTCATGACACCCACAAGAGAAGCCACAGCAAAGGAAAAGCAAATAGGAATAGGAAGGAAAAGCAAAACATACAGGGGCAGTTCTTGGAACTAGAAATACCTCTGATCTGGCCTTTCCATTTGGATGATCTGGAAGGTGCAGGCATTAATCTGTGATATTTGTTATCCAGGTTTAAACTCTTATACAGTGTCATGTACACTGCTTGTAGAAGGAGAGCATTATTATTATTAAGTTTAACAATGATATAATAAAAATTACCAGTTACCAATTACTTTAAAAATATTAGACTGGATATTACTTTAGTGCAATGCACAGGTTGTGTTTGGCTGTGTTCTTTGTGTAAGCCTCACAGTGGGGAGAGGAGGGAAGAAGCAGGTGTGATGACATGCTCATTCCAAATACTTTTCCTTTCTTTCTTGCAGAGAAAATACATCATCAACAGCAGTCCAAGCAGCACAGTATTATCGTAGCCTACACCAATCTGAAAATAAGATGGGTCTCATGACCATCCCCTAGACAACACAAGATGCCAATAAGCACATATGCTTTTGAAGGAAAACCCTGGGACCTACCACCTTAAAAGGAAGCTGAGGCTTCAGTCACCCTGAAGCATTCTGGAGTGCAGCTGTGTTGCCCTGGTTTTACAGGGCCCCATAAGTTGTAACACTGTAACTGTAGTTTCCCGTGCTTTCTCTGTAAACATGGTCCTTGTTTTTCTTAACCGGTGGGGATTGTTTTGCACTTGCAGAATTGTTATTCATTCCTTTCTCTGGGGTGGAGAAAGATGATTGACCGTGTCTTTGTCCTGTAAACCTTCAGGGGTGTTGACCCTTTTCACCAATCCTTGATTGTCTTTAGAAACATATAAAAATAGGTAAATAAAGAAGGGCAGGGGCTTTTGGTCGGTCCTGCCTGGAGATGCAACTGCTGCTCTGAGACCTGCATGTTTCTTCTGTTGCCAGCTGTACAACACACCTGTCCTGGGATTTTGTTTAAATTAAGCCATTGATGAAACTGGCAAAAAGCAGCCACAGGGAGTGGAATTGCATAAGAACCTATTTGTGTGTTTGCCTTGGTGTGAGGATTTGTGTTTGCTCTTTATTTCACAGAACTGAAAAGATTTAATAAAGGATTCATCACTTAAGGAACAAATCCTTTACAATCTAAATTCTTATAACATAAAACATTCATTGGAAAGGCACTACCTCTTCATCTTCCCCCAGTCTGAAGGAGAGACTTTATACTACAGTGAACTGTCCAAGAGATGCTTCTTCTTTATCCTTCATAACTTCTCTTATCTCTGGCAGAGAAAGAATCCCCTGAGCTGTGATGGTTACCATTTATTTTCCACAAAGGCTTGCCATCACTAGCTGGGCTACAGTCAAACAGCACAATGTTTGCTTTCTCCCAGCCAGCCTTGGGTAAGACAAGTTCTTGTGTCAGAACTCAATTGTTAAGTCCAGACAGTTTGCTTTTCAGTTTCTTTTTTTTCCCCCTCTACTAGTAGTACATAATTAGGCCTATATGAGATCTTATTCTAGTTAAAGCAGCAGAAGACAGTGTATGATGCTCTTCAAAAGCCCTGAAAGATCAGAGACAACTCAAATGCTAGGAAATGCCAAAATGGAAGTTGCCCAAGCAAATGGTCTGGAAGGACTCACATTACCCACCGAGTCCTGGCTCTGGATGGTTCTGGCAGTGTCTCCCAACCAAACTGCATCCCTGAGCTCCTTGTTCTCACTGCTCCTCCTGTGGGATCTCTTCTCGTAAATCACTTCTCACCTGGTTACATGCCACCCTTTCTTTCTACTTGGAATATGTCAAAGTCCATTTGTACCCTATTGTCCTTGTGACAACACTGCCCTTTAACTTAAATCGTGTTTGTTTCCTGGTAGTTGCTTCCTTGATGTCTTAGTACCTCCTTGCTGTCTTTTTCTGTGCAGAATGAGTCTGGGACACCATCCTAGGGCAAAATGAGGCAGGTTACACCCTGGGGTCTCACCACTCCCTTCCACAGTGGCCTCAGCACTGCAGCTGCTGGCTGGAGATGCCATCCTGCAGCACTACAACAGTGGTTTGCCCATTGTCATAAATTTGCTGCTGTCAAGGAAAGCTTCCTGGCCTCTTGCTCTGACTGACAACTTCCCACGTCTTGCAGCAATACAGCACTAAGACATCTACTTACTGTTAATCCAGTTCTCCAGTTTCTGGGTATCCTACCCACAGTGTCTAGTTCTGCAGCCTCCCAGGGATGTGGTAGAGACCCCATCACTAGAGGTTTTCAATATGCCACTGGCTGGGGTGCTAGATAAGCTCATCTAGGCTCCCCTCTGTGTGAAAGGTTTGATGATCTTTCAAGGTTCCTTCCAATCTGGGCTGTTCTAGAATTCTGTGATTCTACCATTAAAAACAGCAGCCATCTGTGGTCCTGTTTGCATATGAGAAGTGACTTTCCTGCAGTGATGAAGCTCCTGTGTAATTAGTGTAATTAGTGTCAGTAATGTTGAGATCTCTGGGCAATCTGGTACCAGGGGAAGGCAGAAAACATGGTGGCTGAAACAGGAGGCCATTCAGAGTAATTGGTCTTGTCCAGACCAGGACCCTACTACAAAACTCAGACATCAGTAGCCCTTGTTCCTCACAGACCAACCCCACTACTTTTCCTTCTACCTCTGTTAGTTCCCAGTTCTCTCCAGTTCAAACAGTCCTAGTCCCTCCCATGCCCACGTCTGTCTTCACTCAGCCTGACTGTTACTGCTGTGCCCAGAGGTCCCCAGCCCTTGCTCTAGCCTCATCCAAGCAGTCCAGTGCTTCCCTCGCTCTGCTTCCCAGTTGCAGCCTATCTGCTCACATTCTCAGCTCTGAGCCCCATTCTTGTGCTCCTTGTTGTGGTCCACTCCTCTGTCCCAACTCCAGAAAGCCTTGCTGGGCAATTTGTCTTCACAGGGGACTTCTGCCCCAGAGTAGTCATGCCAGCAGGAGAGCTGTGGAGAGGCAGAGGTGTCTGCTCTTAGGCCACACGTAGCCTGGCATGTGCTCAGTGTGGATGGAAGCCCAGATGTATTCAGCTGCTGACATTAACAACTACTGCTGAGCAAATTCAAAGGGAATTTCAAAGGGATTTTCAGAAGCGGACTCCTGAAGCAGTACTTTTTTTCTGTCAGCCTCTCCTGATGCCATGCTAACTTTCAGCATCTTTCTCTGAAGCATGGGAATGGCAGAACTGTTCATATGTATGAAAATAACAAAACTGGACAAAAGAGAATATTTTTCTCTATTCTTACAGCCACTTGCAGCAGAAGCATTTGGCTAAAAATTTCTTAATATTAGGTTATCAGCCTCAAACTGATAACTATTTCAGAAAACTTTCTCCCAAACAGATCAAGTCTGGACATCTGGAGCTGAACCCAAGGTCTCATAATGCAGTGTTTCTGAATAGTAATAGCAGATGACACCTCTCAGACCTATGGTTGTGTAAAATAATCCACAGAACTATCTGCTCTTTTCACCTGCCCAGAAAAAGCTCATAAAGAGTTGCTGGGTGTAGTAATCTGCTTGCAGCATGCTGGGAGGATAGAGCAGCCTGTGGGTGTCCAGCAAAGCTCCATTCAGCTATTACACACTGGGCAGAGCCAGAAGGTTGGCTGGAAACAGCAATGGCCACTGTGGGTTCAGTTACAAGTCATGGGAGGGACCTCTCTGTATTTGGTGACTCAGTGCTATGGTGACCAAAATTCCACAAACACTTCACAGAGAATAAGGCCACGTTTTTTCCGCTCCTCCTTAGGCAGTGATGCTGCCTAGGAATAACCTGTGGCGGTGAATTCCTTTGAGTTGATCCTTTTCCTATGTTGCTCTGTTGGAACATCCTCTGCTGGGGGGAAAGACTATTTCAGATGTCATTTATGACCCACTTTATCTAGTGGACTCTTTATTGGTAGCTACCAGTGAACAACAGAGTCCTTGTTATACTCTTCAGAGTCCCCTTGTTCAGCCTGAAGTACTACTAACCTTTTGTACAGAGCCCAAATAGCAAGTGGAGTCATCCTGCCTCTTAACACACAACAAGTCACACATTGTAAGCTTTACCTGGTGATGGTTGGAAGCCCCTTCAAAACACCATGTGCTTCCAGAAGGTCTGTTTAATCACCACGACTGCACTGCTGCAGTGGGAAGGCAGCTTCCCAAACTATGCTCTCCATAGCTTCATCCCTCCAGGTGTTCATTTAGAAAAACATTTTGTACAGTAGCTACTCTTCCATTCTTTCCAAGTTCTTCAATCCCATTTGCTTCTGAGTCACCTTTAATTAATGCCACTCTTTAAATGCTTCCAACTGTTCTGACTGAAGTGCTGATATAGCAGAAAGCAGCACCAAACTGAAAGGCTGAATTCCTTGTGTTCACAGAAAGCCTTATAAAAGTGAAAGGTGAGGCAAAACATTTTCACCAGGCTGCCACTGGTACTTATTTCTCTTCTACCTTTACAAGTCTGGTCTCCCTGTGAGCATGAAATTTGCCATTCCTAAGGACCACAAGAGCACATCACTCGGCACTAATCATGGCCCAGGTTCTCTGTGCACCTCCTCTTGCCATTAACAAGAGATGCTGCCAGGACTTCCAATCCTGCTGAAACTTCAAGTGATGGGGTGATCAAGAACATACAGGGACACAAAACCTAGAGGTGGGCGGAAAGCTGGAGGAGGGAGGAGAGTTCTTCGCTTAACTCAAAAGGCATTTGTGCTTATGCAGCACAACTGTGCAGCAAAATCATGACCATGAAGTCTGGTGGAGGCATTGCTCAGCATGCTCTGGTTGCTCCCATGCTCAACAAGGCTGAAGCAACATTAGGAATGTAAGAAATCACTGTTACATCAGCAGGCAATGTAGAGCATCGCAGGTCTGGGACACTGCATGCAGTTCCCTCCCAAAGGGCAGGTGATTGGAAATGTTAAAAGGTCAAAATGACCACGGTTGAAAGACACACCAAAACATGCAGGAGTCTGCAGGCTGGATAGGCCAGCAATAAATGGGAGGCAGGAAGAATATTTTGCCTGCTGTTTCACACGGTACCATGAATGCCAAATGCCACAGTCAAAAATGTGGCCTATAACAAAAATGATTATTTGAAGTACCTTATAGCTTGAGGGAATCATGGCTGCATAACATCATGGAGGTAAAAACTGCATGGAGGTTCAAATGACAGTCAGACCAATCCATGAAACAAAGTGTTGACTCAAGAGATGTGAAATGCAGAGATGCAGGTCCAAGCTCCAGCTGAGGAACTCTGAGACTCAGAATGAAGGATGCTTGAAAGGGGAAAAATGCTGCTCACTTCTTCCCAAAGGGCAGGGACTCTCAGAGGTGTGCAGTGCAGTGTAATGAGCCTCTGGTCCAGCCCAGGATGGATAATTGCAGCTTCTCACGCTGTGGTTGTGGTCAGAGGGACAGGGCTTGTCGTGTATTTCGCAGTACTTTCTGAGAAAGGGTTGTATTTGGTTTGGTTTGATCCCCAGTGCAGAGATGTTACTGTGCTTCTGTAGTGCTTTCTTGTGGCTCCTGCGGAGTTTGGGAGAATAAATACAAACCTTGCTATTGTGTCAGTCAGGCTTAATGACCATTTACTGGCCCACACACTGTTGAGCCAAGAGACTCCCTCTTAATGAAGGCCCTACTAAATAACAGTGTACAAATAATGCATAATTACTCAAAATTATGCTGGATCCTTTAAGATCAAGGAAAATTGTCTCAAATTATACTTGGATTTCTTCTTCCTCAAGTGACATCAACTGGTCCCCCAAGGACAAAATTCTTTCAGCCAGAGAAGCTGTTTAAAAGTAAAAAAAAACCATGTTTTTTTATTAAAAATAGGATACTTTGAAATCAGAGTAAAATAACATTCAAAGGAATTATTGTATGATATGTATCTGTAATAGCATATATGTTTATAACTAGCAGTACTTGTAATCTGCATTTTTTGTGGTTAATAACATGGGACTCCCTACTCCAACTCTGCAGCTGAAAATACAGAGACCAGGAAAGAGGATGTGGCTTCTCCAAAGTCACACAATAGCTCAATTGTCAAATATGAAACACCAAAGTGGACATACACAAACACAGAAGCCTGTTCACAAATGGGAATACAATATGAAAAGAATGAACAAACCTTTCTCTTCTTAAAAGAGCTAAAGGAGGAGGGTCACCTGCAGTGGTTAGGAAAAAAAACCCATCTTAAACCGACCTGCAAAGTCCCTGACTGTCTACATAATTTATACCAGCTTCCCTCGAGGGAGGGGCTGATGCAGGAATCTTCCCTGACTGCTGCAGGAGATGGAAATGGGGCCATTTGCCACAGATAAAGTGGTTTTATTCAATAAACCGATAAGGCTTGGATTCTGGCTAATGGCAGAGTTGAGGTAACTGCACATAAGCTGTTTAACTGTTTCTAAACCAGTTGAGACATGGTTTCCCCCCTTCACATCTATCCTGTGCCAGCGGAGCTTGGTTTTTCCCTTCTCTCTGTTTCTATCTCCCATGATACCGTATCACACTAAATTATCTGTTATCAAGATTCTCAGGGAAGAACCAGAACTCTTCTCTCTTCAGGGAAGGAAAAAAAGGGCAGCTGCTTCTTGAGCCCTTTCCTCAGCTCCTCTCCTGTTCCACTGTTTACTTTATTTCTTTACCTTGCAAACAGCTCCAGTGTCTTGGAGCCTGGGCTAAGCCCAGCCCTTTTGTGCCCTGCAGTCATCGCTGCATCTTTAAGGGAAAACTGATTCCCAGGAATGCTGTGCATGCACATACCTATCTGGGCTCTGCACCCACACCTGCCCACCAGTAACCCAGCGCCCGCTGGCCCTCGCAGCCACATTCCAGCCGGCAGAGCTATTACTCGCTAATTGTTACCTGTCAAACAGGTAAACGAAGCTTTTGGGCCAAGTCCAAACAAGCGTATATTCCCACGAAATCCTAAACCAGCAAACCTTTGACCTTTCTGCAGCCCCACTGATGATTTTTACTGGGACTGATTAAAAGTGTGATGGTATCTTTGACGGACAGAAAAAAAAGTGGCAAGTTGTGGTATATTTATTGTGATGAGGCTTTCTTGTACGTGTTAATACCTGCAGAAGAGCAGAGGATTACCGAAGCAGGAGAGCAGAGAGGCAGCTCAGTAAACACGACAGAGCTCACGTCCCCCCAATCACCTGAGTGGGGTGTTTTCCAGGGCTGACCCAAAAGCAGTTTGTGGATGCAAAACCTCCTGAGGGTGAAAAAATTAGTGTACAGAGTAGCTCAGAGCCATCTGGGAGGCCTGGAACTGGCATTTCCTCTTCATTTCACCCTGTTCAGACTTGTTCCCCCAAGCATAACAGGATCAGCTCCTGTGGAGCAGGAGGGTCTCTGCACACAGCCAGAGGCAGCAGCCTGATCCTGTCACCCAGTGAGGCTGTAAAGATGGTTTTGCCCCCCTTAGAGCTTTCTGAACAGGCCAGTGAGGGAAAGCAGCTCAGACCAAACTGCTTCATCATGAAGTTTGATCCTCCTGGCTAATGGCACAGAAAAGCTGTTCCATCACAGCATAACTGGAAAGGCAGGCTGTTTTCACATGAAATATCTGTAAGATTTCATATGCTTTAACATCAAAATGCAATAAAATAAAAAATGGGTTTAATTGAAAGACTACAGCTATAAATCACAACATTCAAAACAGCAGAGATATCCCTACTCTACCATGACCCTCCTCCTTACAATCTCTCTGGCTTGGACAATGAGTACTTTGAGGAGAGGATCTACACATTCTCACAGTGGGTGATATGATCTGAGACACTTCTGAATCAGTAACATGACTCAGTCTCATCAGAGCTTCACCCCAGGTGTTGTGTGAATCTTCCAGCTGTCAGAGGCAATAGCTTAGGAAAGAGGGGAGAGTAAACGGTATAAACCAGATTGTTATTGGTAATAACAGAAACATGATCTGCCCAGTAAGATGGTAATCTTTCTCCACAAAGGTTGCAGGTAGCCTCCATATTAAGCTTGATTTTGACCTGTCTCTCACCTTAGCTTTGCCCCAGTTAAACCAGACTTATGTAGATCTCTCAGATGTCATCTTAAACACTGAACTTTATTTTGGAATGGATAATTTTTAACATTTTTTATAGGTGAATTTTTTATTTTTAATTTTGGAACAGCTGAGTTTTATTTTGGAAGTTACCAGGAGAAAGCAGTTGTTTTAGAGACCTTTTGCAAAGCATACTGGCTTCTATACCTTATTTGAAGAAGTATTTCAATTTTTTATTTTATCTAATCACAGAATGGTTTGGGCTGGGTGAAAGACTATTTAGTTCAGGGCACTTTCCACTAAACCAGGTTGCTCACAGCCCCATCCAGTCTGGTCTTGAACACTTCCAGAGATGGGGCATCCACAGCTTCTCTGGGCAACCTGTTCCAGTCCCTCACCACTTCACAGGGATGAATTTTTTCCTAATACCTAATCAAAATCAGTTTTCAGTTTAAAGCCATTCCTCTTTGTCTCATTACTAAATGCCTTTGTCAAAAGTCCCTCTCCATTTCTCCTGTAGACTTAGGTACTGGAATACTGGAAGGCCATTATAAAAGGTCTCCCCAAAGCCTGCTCTTCTCCAGGCTGAACAGCCCCAACTCTCAGCCTGTCTTCATAGAATTGGTGCTCCAGCCCTTTGAACATCTTAGTGGCATTTCTGGTTTTAATCAAACAAAAGCTGCAGAATGAGGTTTGGTGCTTGTCTTTAGAACAGTGCTTTGTGCTGATCTTGAGGAGTTTTTAGCTGACATGCAATCAGATATGCTTGCAGAACTTCACCTCACTCCAGTACCTTCTCTAAACGATGAGGAATTGACTCAGAAACCAGAGGAAATTTCTGGTATCTACATCCGAGCTAACAGGTTTTATGGAGCTGAGCACAGCTTTGGGCTCCCACAGACCCATAGGGGCATGCACATTTCCTACAGGAATTGGAAACTCCTCTGCAGTTCCCTCTCTTTACCTCCTTCATAGTATTCTCCTGTCTTCTCTTGCACACATAGCCTGTCAGAACCCCACAAAACTCCTCAGCAATACAGGAACTGCTTAGTCACAGCATCTGGAGGTCAAGAGATGGATGAGTCCCTCTCCCAGAGCCTCTTCTGCACTCTGGGGAGATGGCCAGACTGTTTGTGGTCACCTGACACCCACCTGCATTGTCAGAATGTTCTTGTGATGGGGCCTCTTCCCCAGGCAAAGAGGAATCCATGGACAAAAAACCATTATCAAGCCTTGACTGTAAAAAGATGATATGAAGAAGTAGCTGGTCCAGCTCTACTTCTCCTCACCCAGTAGCAAGAGATATCCCAAGCCTGGCAGGGAGCAGGAGGGAAGGAGGAGCTATTTCAATATGGCCAGAAGAAAAGGGGAAATGTTTTGTGATTCCCAAAAGGAAGCAGCATCTTGGCAGAGGCAACCTGCCCTCCAAGTCAGTCTGTGCTCTTAAGATCCCTCTCAAAAGCTATTCAAGCACACAGTGGTCCCTTCACAAGCTCTATTCAGCTGAATGTATTTGATTTGGGATTCTTCTCCCTTTTCACCTTACAGGAAGATTATTCAGATGCCTTACCTGCTCTCAGCTCTCAGCCAGGTTCCAGCATGGAGTGTCTCTCAGCTTGCAGCACTGTCACCAGGTTCCCATGCTGCATCAGTCACTGCACTGACCAGCTTCGATGGGTATCAATGTTACTGTCCACTAGTATCTGAAACCATCAATACTGGTACCCATAGGTATTTTGCTTAAGATAAAAAGGGAAGATATCTTAAAAGATGACTAATAAAAGAGTGTCTGTTTAAAAAACATCATGTGAAAACTGACAGCTGCATTACTAATACCCACCTAGAACCAGTTGGAAATAATTTGGCCAGAAAATGCTGATTTTTCCTGTATCTCTCATTCCTGTTTTGACAAACATTTACTGAACGAAGAGCAAGGTTTCAGGAATTTGTTGCTTCACACAGGCTATTAAGATTCCTGAAGCACCTGGCTCTCCAAGCTGCCCTGGAAGCTGGTGTTATCTGTGACAGAGCTGACTGTCCATAGCTAGGGCTGTCATGTCTGTTCTCTCTGGAAAATTTTTGAGGATGGGCCAGAATAACTTGGTTTTCTCTCTCAGACTCATAGAAGAACTTCTGTGTCTGAAAACCTGTTACCTTTTCACAACTATGTATTAGCTCTGCTGGCAAACCTTACCTTTTCCCGTAGCATCACTTTAACAATGTAGCTACTATATAGATGGTGTCCACTTTGTAATTAGCTCTGACTGGTGTTTCAGCTTTTTTTTAAACAGCTGTTCAGGAGGGTTGTTTGACTTGAGGGTTGAGGAAACTGGACTAGATGTTCTCATGCACTGATCACCAGAAAAGCTGACCACTACCAACAGCTCACATGATCCCAGGCCCCTGCTGGTGACCACAGGCTTATTACATTATCCCATTTGTAACTCCAGCTTGAGCAAAACAGTGTTGTTCACAGAGCTGGTGACACAGAAAGTTTTCTAGCTTCTGTGGTGTTCAGAAGTGACCCATCGTGCTGTTGCTACTGGATGCCTGTGTGAGGCTTGGTACCAGTTTGTTTAATCAAGAGGTGTGATGATTTAAAGCTCTGTTTACGCATTTTGGATTTGGAAAAGCAAATGTAACAAAAAGAAGAAAACTTGTAACTCTTTAGAGTTACAAAACAACCTTTCTTAATTTCAGAAATAAACAAGGGATTCTCACAAACGGATGCAAAACAACTGAGAAAAAGAGATGTGTGCCTAATCAAAGCAAGCCCTGGTTAGTTCAGTGGTGCCGGTGATGCATCAGTGATACCAATTCCTACAATTTTCTAAAGGCCATCCTCACAGAGTCATATGACAGAAGTGTGTTCTTTAAATCTCTGATTCTTATCCTTCATTTGTACTTCAGGGAAAAGCTTTAGAGGGAAATACCGAGACATTGGCAGACAGATGAAACCTCTATTTTTAAATGTCATGATTCTAAAGCACGATGCAAAGAAGGGGGTGCCACCATCTGTATGCATTCACTTCAGACTCTAAAGCAAGGTTTGAAGCTGAGGGCCTCCAGAGTGTGTTGTCATCTGCTGCAAACACAGCATGAAAGAAGCAGAAAGTAAGATAACAGGATTTGTGCATTTGTTAAAAAGAAGAAAAGAGCTCAGTTCTCAAATGCCTGTATCTTTGCTGTGGCTCAGGACACAGCAAGCCACCGAGACAGCGATATCTCTGGCACTGCTTCTGTGCACGTACGGGGAATCTGCTACAGCGCTGACACTGCGTGAATCTTCCCATCTCCACACTGTCTGCTGTCCACAACACTTGCTTCACTGCCGGTATCAGGGCAAGGATTGCCTGCCAGGGCCAAGCTGCCTGCTCTCAGTGTGAGCTAGCTGGGAGGAGTGCCCTCCAGCTCCCAGCCGCTAATTAGCCACTAATCTCATGCACTAGGATTCCCACACACCATGCAGGCTTCCTTTGGTGACTTTTCAATTAGCATCACAACACCCCAAGCTTTGAAGACTTTGTGTATATTTATCTTTTCTTCCAATTGTCAGGGCCAGCAGACATAAATTAAACCAATTTAAGAGCATCTGTGTATCTGTTATTTGGCAGCTATTAGCCTAAACTGACATAGTCCTCTGCCAGCTGACAGTTACACTCTTATATTACCTGGGTGTGACTTACTTGTATTCTTTCACAGAAAATGTGACACATCACATAAGTACTGCTTTAAAACTGGAATTCACTTCTGCATATACAGGAGGAATGTCTGCCCCTATTGCACTGATGTGTCATGTCTAGATGTAGATGACACAGCTCTGCTGAACAAAGGACGATAAAACCAGCACATCAGTCCCAGACTGAACAGGGACTGTGTGCAATGAATGTTTGGGAAGTTTAGAAGAGCAGCACTCGTAGCATGGGAAGAATCCTCTTCTAAAACCAGAGACCAGGGTGAGGAGCCTTACTATGCAGGTAGCAGCACTCACCTGCAAACAGACTGAATTCAACCATATAGGGCCTGATCAGCAGCTCACAAAATTAGAAGGATTCTCAGGAGACTCCATCCAGGGCAGGATCAGGCCTCCTGAAAAAGCAATATAGTGCTTCAAAGGAGAAAATGATACCTGAGGCTTAGAAAGATCCAGAGCTAAAGGAAGCTGCAGAATTCCTGGGAAAGTGACTGGTCAGTAAAGTGCAGGTTAAGCAATTTCCTGGACACAAAGACAATGACTACACATACATGTAACAAAAAATTCCAATTCCTTCACACTGCCATCAAGGATTTGTGTTGGCTGATACAGCAAGCCGGTAGCCAGGTTGCTACTGACTACTGCTTCATCCCTGTTGAAATTTCAACTCCTGTATTGTCATATCACTCCCATCCATCTCCCAGTCTGCCCAGCTCCATTGTCATTGCTATCAAGCTCCAGTCACTGGAGCCAAGAACTGCTGCTGGGTCAATTCTCTGCATTAATAGGGAATCTCTGAGCAGAGGCATTTCAAAGCACCTTCCTCAGGCTCTAAAGGTTCTCCCCATTATAGTGTGATTGGTTGTTTAAACTGAGGTAATTGGCATGTGAATAATTGGCCCCGTTGACAATGAAGATTTTCAGATATCCTTAGTCTCCCTTCCCCCTCCTTGCCCTGATGAAAGCTCTGGAACCCAAAGGGAACAGCACAGATCAAGGGGAAATCCCTGCTTCCCATCCCCCATGTTGCAACGCTGTTTAGAGGGCCATAGCATCAAATTTAACTTCAGACATCTGCTGCCTAAACCTTACGAAACTGGAGCACAAAGCAAAGCAAAGAATGGACATGTAATGCAAAGGACCACTTAAATGAGTAACGTTCCTCATAATACTGTCTATAAAAATACCTTCTATATGTACATCCTTCAATGAAAAGATGGCAATTTCACCTGTGGCTTATAAAATACCTTATTGACCAGATAACTGCACTCATCCATACAATTCTATTAATTCAGAAGCTTCACTGGTATTGCATGATGCTGATCCTGTCTTGCACTTGTACAAATTCACCACCACTCCAGCCACTGGAGGAGCTGAAACAGCCAAGACATGGGTGCTCCCAGAGCTGCTGGCAATGGCACATCTGCTGGTAGTGCCAAGAAACATCATGTGGTCCAGCCATGTGTGAGACTCTAGGAGAAAAGGGCTGTGCAAATGCTGTAATTAATTCCCTATGCTTACACTTGGAAAGTTTTCGTTCACCCTGAACAGAAGAGACTGCTTTGCATGCACTTTCACAATCGCTTTAACTCAAAGCTAAAATCATGTTGCTGCCAAAAGAGGTGGGCCTCTTTCCTTTTGTTGGGTCCAGCATTCCCACACCTCGCCAATGGAATTTTAAGGGGTCAAACCAAGCTATGTACCTGCCTGAAAACTAACCCTATTAAAAAAAACCAAATGAAATGAAAAGAGACTTCAGGCAGATGAAAGAGCAAGGCTGCCGCTGGGACACCAGAGGGCAGAAATGCATGACCTGGGTACGAGAGAGAAAAAGCCCCTTTGGGCAGCCACAGGCTCTTCTACCAGGCTCAGCCAACCAGTGGTGATTCTAATGCATTGATTTCTTGGGGATCTCAAACAGATGTGCTTTACTCAAATTCACTGTAAGGAGGAAGGCTGAAGCATGCAGTTATTCCCCCTCTCTTTACAAGTAAGATCCCAGGATAACTAGGGTTACAGGACCTTCTGACATATTTTTGTGTCCTGCTTTTTACTCGAGTTGCCTGCTCAGCATGGTGACCTCAGGGGTAGATATCACAAGAATCAGTGCTACGGGATTACTCTGCTCCACATTGTGGTACCAAGCTCAGTGTCCACCACCTGCATTTCACATATACATAAAACTGAGAAAGATTTCATCCAGAGTTATAAAACTCTGGTGAGAGAGGACTCCCCTCTGTCCAAGGTAAGACGTGTCCTTGAAGCCAGATACGATAGCGCATCATCAGCTGTCCTGTGTAGATACTGGTGTCAGTTTAGAGTTATCAGTGCAACATTCAAAATTCAACCTGTGCTGCACCAAAAGGCTGAACCAATTAGCTCTGATAAAATGAGATAAAGATATTTGGGTTTAAAATATCATATTTCAAATGTAGTTTGTCAGTTTTGTGAGTGGAACTCACCTGGAATTTTTCTTCCTCTGTAAGCTCTGCTTTCAACTTTGCTAGTGATTTAAACAAAAAAAAATGGCAAGGCTCGACTGAGAAAGGCACCTCACAATCTCTCAGGCTCTGCCTGGGAGCTCACAGGAGGACTGATGGATTCTGCTAGGCAGCAGGTTTAATGAGAAGTTAGGCATGATGATGTTTCAGGGGTTAAGAATCCGCAAAGTACTCAACACTGGCACATGTTTGTCAAAACATGTATTCCCTGTCTGTGCAGTTTAAAAATAAATGCATTCTAAACTGAGGAACTCACTGGTTTCACTGGGAATGCAAGAGCACTTTCCAGGAGTCAGGCTGAGGCATTCAGCAAACTACCCAGCTATATTTGGCATCAGCCTGAGATTTGGGCAAGGGGTAATAAATTCCTGGCTTTGCTCATGCTCCCCATATAACCTTTGGCAAGCCTGTTGCTCAAAAACCTCACGTATAAAATGGAGAGGTGCTGCTACCTCCCCATGTCTGCCTTGCACACCTTCCCTGAAAGCTTCACAGGTCAAGAACTGTCTCTGGTGGATGGTGCCTGGGTTGAAAGAGTTTAAGCAACTTCTCCCTGACACCAAATGTCTCTGTCTTGGAGCTGGGAAACTGTGGTGTCGGTTTGGGCTCCCTCTCAGAAAGGTTTCCTGAACCTTTGAAAGTGTCCTCCTGCACCTAGTTCATTCTGGAGTAACACAGATTTTATTTACCTTTCTCCCCAAGCACATTAACCACGGTATTGATTATGCAGAGGGGTAACTCATACTTCCAATGGTGTTAAAGCAGGGTCTGCCTTCCCCTTAAAAGTCCTAGTACTCAGAGTAAAGTTTGTGGTGAAATAAGGAGCAACATGCACAACTTGCCCCACCCTTCCCTGCAGAGCTATTGCTCATGTGTGGGAGCTAGAGAAAAAAGCAGTGAAGAAATGCAAATGTAAATCTGCCTGCTTTCCCCCTCACACCCAAACACTCCACATAAACAAACAGCCATCTCCAGGTACTGTTTTCAAGTCAAACAGAGACAAGCAAATACTCAACATCTCTGTCCTGGAGCCACGTAAAACTTCTTCGCTGCAGAATGCTTTCACCTTGCTTCTTTCTGAAGCTAAAATTTCCACTTTCTTGGGAAAAAGGAATAAAAATGTTAGAGAAAAGTATAGATATCATAAATTTGTTTATTGTAAGAGATTTGGTTTCTCTACTGAAACAAAGGAGGGAAAATTTGCAGTGCAGTTCCTATTTACACACAGTGTCTAGGGCATGACATGTTAAGAAGTTTCTGCATCCTGAACCAACTGAGAAAACACGGATGTTTTGTCTGATCCTTTCCTAAACTAGGAACTCAGGGAAATAAAGGTAGGGTAAAACCATCACAGCCATGTAACACTCCAAGAAGCTGGAATTACATAGTATCTTCAATCTGCTTTAAAAGACAATGAAAAAATCAATAGTGAATTAGATGGTGTCATAGTGCACACAGGTAACAGAGTTACTGCAAATTAAAAATGAGGTGTAAAGCAACTTGGAACCAACCCATCAAAGTGAGGCACTGAGAGCCTGATTTCTGGGTCTGGCTATCCCACAACAATGGGCAGAATGAGGTAGAATAGTTATCACATCTCCCTGGGTGTCAGGGAAGCCCTTCCAGCAGCAGAGGAATAGCAAAATCTACTTTCGCAGCACTCTGAGTAGAGATAAAGCAGGCTTGTAGGTGCATGCAGGGCATGTGCGTTGTATAAACATGGTATCACTGAGATGGCAAACCTGATAGGACAGGCTGACGAAGCAGCTGCAGGGGATCTAAAACTGGGGTCTTCCCCAAGCCACGGACTAAATGATCTTGAAGCTCCTGAGCACCAAAGAACCAAACCTAGGCAGTAAAAAAGGGCAAGAGTTATGGCAACAAGCTGTGATTCTGTATTGCCCAAAAATGCTTGATGGAGTAATATTATATACTGCCTTTATGTTTATGAATGAAACCAGTTGGAGGCTTTCTTCTAAAATACTCCTGTATTTCAAAAGAAAATACCAAAAAGTCGTAGAAAGTGATACTGCTACACCTGTCTGTAAAGGTACTAAAGGTAGAACTGAAAAAGCTTAAACAGAAACACAGAGACACAGGGTCTGGTGACCTTTCCACAGAACAAGGCGCTGCAGAGGTGCCCTGGCTCCAACACTGGTTCCTTTTGTGCCACCAGACAATCCTCTTTATCCTCTGCCCTTCAAATAAAATAACATTTGCTTGCTTCTGAGGGCATCCACAAGGATAAATGAGCAATAGCCCAGTGGCTGTCAACTCCATCTTTTATTCAGTGAATTCTGAAAGCAGTTTTTTCCATTTGCTGTGATTTTTAAAGTACCTTTCTCTTTGATTATAGTATTGCCTATTTTAAGGGAAAACTACACTGATTTTAAGCAAACAGATTGGTAAGACCATGGCTCTGTTTCCCAACTCCTACCACTAAAGTATTTCTGTGGATTCTATGGGCTGCATTTACTCTAGTTCATGAGTGTGGGAAAAGTAAACAAGCAATTGTTTACATGCCATCCTTCACCTTCTGCATTCTGGAACACTTATGCCTATTTTAAGGCAGACTGTTCGAGCAAAAAAGACACATTCATCATGACTTTTAGAATGCCTATTGTTGCAGGGCAATATTTTAGACCTGTGGAGCTTCTCTAATTTTTTAAATTTTAATAAGAATTTTTTTAGATTTCTTATAACCAATGCAAAGACATTTGATGGTCTTGGTTTTGCCTCATTTTGATCACATCCCTATTTCAGGTTCCTTTGAAATGGTTCTCTGCTGGTCATAATGGTTCAAGGACTGACTGATGTGAGCTGGGAGCAGCATCCTTGGTGGCAAATACAGACTTGGCCATTCCCACTCTGCAGTGAGAGTCTTCAGTCTGGGCCTCCATGGAACTTGGAGAACACCAGCCCATCTCCCCCAGGCAGCCACTGCAGTACCAAGAACAACCAAGGCCTCATTTTGTACAACTGAGGGAATTCTGTGTTGTCAAGAGGAAGAGAAAGGGAGAAGGTGAGAAGAGGAGAAGAGGAGGGAAGAAGAGAAAAAAAAAAGTAAAAAGGGGAAAAAAGGTAAAAAAGAAAGAGGAAAAAGAGAAAAATAATACAGAGAGGGGAAAAAAGAAGAGAAAAAGAAGAAAGGGATAAAGAGAAAAAGAGAAAAAAAAGAAAGAGAAAAAAGGAAAAGGAGAAAATGTTAAAATTTTGATAAAAAGGAGAAGGAGAAAAAAAACAAAAAGGAGGGAAAAAAGTAAAAATTCTGATAAAGAGTTGGGTTTAAAGTACCACTGGCAGTTAAAAAATGATCTAGCAATTAAAAAAAAAAGGTATTAGGGCAATCTTCTTACATTCCTCAGGAGCTGTTCACATCCTAAACAAACCAACAGCACTTTACCTTCATCTCAAAACAGTTTGATTTAGGATTTCTCAAAATGTGTCTATGAATTTGCAACTTTGTCCTATAATAATGTAAAGACCTTTTCAAATAACACAAGAACCTAGACAAAGCTTTAGGAAGATGCACTCTCAACATTTTTCTCACTGGTCAGGTTATTTACATTCTCTAGCTCTGCCCCATGAAGACAGGACACAATTTTAATGTCAGCATAATCAAGGTATTTCCAAAGTCGTGGATCCCACGTCACATGAAATTGTCTTTCAGAGATGCCTCCTTACTCTTTTTTCACACTACAGTTTTACACTAACAGCAAAATTACCATCATTAGGTGACCTAACTGTATTTTCCCAATGTTTAAAAATCTCTAAAAAACTCTACCAGGCAAATCAAAGCATCTGCAGAAAAGCCATCATTCTATATTAAATTCTATTGAATTAGTTCCAAAACTATGAGTAGTCTTTATTAAATAGATTGGTACTTTAATGTCTGCTAATCATGTTTGAACCTAATATTCCAATCTATTGTCAAACTTTGCCACCTCCTCACCTATTTCAATGTCTCAATGTCAATCCTGAAAGTATTGACATACTGTGAGGTATTTTCATCACTAAAAATTACTTTTGTTTTAAGCTGAAACAACACTGGGTGTGCCACACTGCCTCAGTGCAGTGTTGCAGATACACAGGACAGTCATGTTATAACTTCGTGATGTTTCACAACCATGAATTCAAAATGAGGAAAACAAAAATAAATAAAGCTTCTCCTTTTTATTCCCTTACATATTTCCATATTGCTTTGATGAATCTATAAGAAATGCAAATCAGCATTTCATACAGAAAGTGCCACACTCAGCTCCGCGCCTTACTCTGTGGCCAGGAAATGCTTGATATTCCATGTCCTCCACGTGGCTGAGCTGCTGCTGTCATACATGATGTGGAGGTACCTGAGAGTTTGTGGTTGTTAAAATGCTCCCAGCTGACCTGTTTGGGGAGCACAAATTGCAGTTTCCAGGCAGCATTGCAGAAATCCACAAGTACTTGCCATTGATCACAAAATCTCCTATTCCAACAGGAATTTTATAGTTAACTGCGAAGCATTAAAAGTCAACTGCTACCAGGATCATGGTTACTTGGAATAACTTTCTTGAAGTTAACAGTGCACAGCAATTCATTCTTAGAGCAGAAGAATGACCTGTTTGGGGGTATAGGAAGGTTGCACTGCAATCTTTTAAGCTTATTTTGATGTACACGATGGCTTCATTGAAGTCAGTTGAGGATCAAGGTCTGCACAAATTCCAATACAGTTTCATACAGAGGACTACAAAGGAAGGGCTGTAGGAAAGATTAACACTAAATGTTGCATATCACAAAACTAGTAAGTAGGTGGTTGTCTTTGAACTTACTGTGAGAGAACACATTTTATATCAACAGCCATCAATGACAGAAAGACACAAATAAAAATACGTGGTAATCCCTGCCTACTGAAAACAGTTGTTTTCAAACATCTGCTCTCTCACTGAACTGCTTTGTAACACTGTTTTGACATAAATATCTCTCCAACATCTTTTATCTCAAAGACTTCTTTTAATAGTTTTCTGAAGTGTATTTTAAGTACTTGGTGCAATTAGTAAGCCTAGTTAAGCCTTATTTGTACACTTGATTTCCTTTAGCCAGTGCTGGCAAGTCCAAACGACATTCACTGCTATGGAGTGAATAGCATAAACATGAGGTAAAGCTTTAGACAGTTGAATTCTACACTGAATCCTTATAATGCCACAAAAAACTATCAGCTACTATGCAAACAAAGAAGCAAGCATGAAATGAAGCAAGCAAGTATGAAAAACAGTAGCCTACCATTTTAAATATTTCCTGTACACTCCAAAGACAAGTCCTAGATTTTCAATAATGTATGGCATGACTATTCTATTTTTGCTCTACACAGCCTTGATTCTACAGGAAGCAAGACTGGTCTGCCCAGAAATAACATTATCTGATGTTTCAATGACTAACAGATTAGTTTATAATAATCTGGTAGATCATGAAGAATGAGCATCAGGCTGGATTAAGTAGGACTTGTTTGACCTGTTCAGCTAGAGGTGGACTCTGACAATTTGATTCCAGCAGTGCGAAGCAAAAGGCTCATCCAGAAAACTGTGAGCCCTATGCCTACCTTCCTAGTTAAAATAATTTTCAGGGTATATTTTTCTATATAAGCAACTCCTAACTAAATAATAGTTGTCATCTCCAACTACCTCAAATCAAGAGTTCATTACTGCATTTTCCACTTATATTCCTAACTTTGACCTTGGAACTACTCCTAAGACAGTGAGCAGTAATTCAGTCTCCTGACTACCTTATTCTAAGAGAATCTCTCCTGAGAGCAGGCTGCTAAAGGCAGTTTTGTATTTGACCCAGTACTAGAACAACAAACTCCATTTCAGTTTGAGTTACAGTTTGGGTTTGGTCCAGGACTACAGATGGCATCAAATGCAGTTTTCTTTCTTTTAAAATCACGTATCAGCAGCATTTCTACCTTGGGGAAGGTGGCATTTTCAAATGTGCTCATCACTGATCTTCCTCTCCTTCTTCCAATACATTTCATACGGGAAAAAATGTAGGGAGGGGGGAAATGAACACACAACAACATCCAAATGTTTCTTAAAACTGAAAAATTAAAAAAGAGAAAGAGGATACCTGAACTGGCGTTAATCCTATTGATGGTGCTCAAACAGGTAACCTTTTCAGGTCTCAAAGTTTCTTTCAGCATAACAACTATTTGGGAAAGAAACCTTATAATTTCTGCAGTTAACAGGGAGAGCTTCAGTAACTTACACTGTTACAGCATTCTACCACTATTTCTTGAAAACAGTATATTGTAATGTATTTGAGAGGTCCAACTTATTTTAAGATTATATCAAATTCTGCGTTCAAAATGACTGTATCATTTGCTATGAATAAATTACTCTGTTTCTCTTGTGTTTTACGAAGGCTTATAGCTTCCTCAAAATGTACTATACAAAACAATTTGTACAAGCATCGCCATGAATAATGGCCACATTGGCACCTTTTGACTGGATTCACAGATTGCATAATAATATTTCTTTCCTGTGACTGGTGAATGGAGAAAGAGAATAGCTAACCAATATCTTGTGTTCAATCAAAGGGTCATTGATGGAGGTAAAGTATTTTTTAAATTCTGTTCAGTTAAAGTAATAGAAATCTTAATAGGACTATGTTTAAGTTGACTTAACACTGGTTAATACTGTATTTGTTTGATTTGATTAGTTACTATGAACACAGATAAGGAATGAGACCCAGTAATAGATATTTGTGCCTGATTGTGATCCCATAATACCACAGACTTAGCACAGTCAAGTTTGATTTCAACTGCAGCAGTAGGTAAACGAAGATGAGGACCCAGACCATAACATGTTTTATACATATGTGTATATGTATGTGTGTCTGTGTCTATACATGTATGTTTGGTTATACAAATCTGTATTTCCATTAATATCCCTCCTACTGCATTCCCCTGTCAAGGGAAATTCCCCTGTTCAGAAGCTGGACTCGATGATCCTTGAGGAGCCCTTCCAACTCAGGGTATTCTACGATTTTATGAAATCAAATGTAGAAAATGGAAAATCCCCTTCACCTAAGACATTATAAATTTGATGGGTTTGAAATAATTCAGGTAATTGTTTTGCAAAGATGATTGAGTAACCTAATGGTCTACCCCACATAATGGTGCATTCTTTACACATTCAGCAGGATTTGCACAGTAGAGGTTGTCAGCAGCCAAGTTGGATGCACAGTGCAGAAAGCTGTCTCCAGGGGAGAAGGTGGTAGCAGGAAGGATTAATGCGGTCCTGGCCTGTCTCTGATGGAGGAATGGGGACTGAGAAAGGGTGACAGCGGATGGGAGCCTGGTGCTACCCTTCCACTCCCTGTTCTCAAATTGACACAAGGAGGTCCCCTCCCCCACCATCTCCATCACGGTCAGAGCTGCTGCCCCCACAGCCCTATCCGGTTGTCCCTTGTAAACCCACTTTGGTCCTCTGGCAAAGTACCCAGTAAGTTGTACTGGGCTGAAGGGTGACTGATTCATCTGCAGTTCTCTCCATTCACTTAATCCCTGCATTACAGAGCCTCAATAAACACCCCATTCCAGCTTTCCCATTCTCTTCCAGCTTTCCCCTGCTGACAAAACAGACCCCTCAACACCCATCATCAACATCCCCCAGTTCAGGTATCAGCTCTCAGATCTACACCGTGGGTGTCATCACCTGGCACCACCTCATCCTGCTGCCGTGAGATGCCTTCTGCAGAAAGACATTCACCAACGTCAAACTCAGCTGGTCCCAACCGCAGTAAGGTCAAAAGAAAAAAAAAAAAGAAGGAAAAGAAGGGTCAAAAAGTGCCCAAACCCAAGAAAAAAAAAACCAATCTTCCAGACTGTCCTGCGAAGAGCAGCACCTCCCTAGGCGTTATTCGACGGCAGCCACAGGCCAGCGGCCGAAGCCGGGGCTTTCGGGCACGGAGCAGTCCGACGGGTGAGGCGGGCGGGCCGTGGCCAGGGGCCGCCTCAGCCTCCCGGGGCACCCATGACCCTGCGCCGCTCCTCGCCTGGCCTCGCCTCCTCAGCGCAGCCGGCCGGGCCCCTCCGTCCGCGGCGGGGGGAGGGAGGCGTTGTTGGACGGTGGAGCTGCCCGGTGCCCCAGCGCCGGCTCCCCTTTTCTTTTTTTTTCCTTTCCATTTCTTTTCCTCCCCTTCCCGCCGGCGGCGGCCCCGCGGTGCCTCCCGGCGCGGGCGCGCGGTGCGTTCGTTACCTGGCGCTCGGCGGCGGCTCCTTCCTCACCTGTGCGCGCCTCTGCCAATGGCAGCGCACCTGGCGGCCGCGCCGCCCAATCAGCGCGCGGCTCGTCCCTCTCCCCGCTCCTTTAGTGAAAGAATCCGGCGCTGCTCGGGAAAGTTACCTGTGCGCGTCCGGCCCGGCCGCTCTCCCGTGCCGAGCCCCGCCGGCGCCCCAGCCCCGCCGCTCCCCACATGCCAGGGGGAGGGGGCTCTACCTGTCCTGCCTCGGCGGCTGGCTGTGGAGCCGGGAGAGGGGGGGAAGGAAAGCAGAATTACCAGTAGCTCTGGTTCTGCTGTCCCGGGCGTTCACACGCACACCTTCACCTGCACAGACCTGAAAGTCCAGTTCCGCCAGGCAGACGGAGGCACCGGGAAAAGGGGAGAGAGTTCATTGGATCAAACATGTCACAAGAGACGGACAAGTAAGTGATCGCAGGCACGCCGCTGCGCCCGCTGCGCGGGGCGGCCCGCCGGGCTGGCCGCGTTCCCCTTCGCCGGTGGCGGACGCGGACCCGCCGGGACGGCGCTTCTCCCTCCTCTCCCTCCTGCAGCGACGCCGGACCGGGCGCAGAGACACTGCGGAGCGCCCGAGGACGAGGCTGCGGCTCGCGGCCCCGCACCTCGCTCTCCGCCTGGCCGTGGGGCTGCGTGATTATTTAACTCCCCTTTTAGTTTAGGTTTCTTCATTATTATTTGTTTGGGTTGTTTTGTTTTTTTCCCCCCTCACCTCGAGGGTCGCTTTTCGTGACAGAGAGTTCCTCGCCCTGGAAGAGCGGAGCGGCCTCCGACCGCCGAAGGCCTCGGACGTAAAGTGCTTCTTGGCTTTTGTGTTGGCGCAACAAAGGGCTTTTATCCCCAAAGGGCCAGGCACGGCCATCTTTCTCCCCTCGGCTGGGGCCGGCGGGGCAGGGGGCCCGGGCGGCGGGAGGAAGGCCCTGGCTCGGCCCTGGTGCTCCCCGGCCGCTCCATGCGGCGCCTTCAGCCTCGCCGTCCTGACCTTGTTTTCC
>VZTZ01035266.1:297-39836 GCA_013400955.1 Drymodes brunneopygia
TAATTTGGAGTAAAATTGCAAATCCAGAATCTTACAGTATCTGTTTTAAAAGGAGGTGAAGTGAGAATTACCCACCTATTCATAATATGTGGATATTTGGACTTAAACTGGGTTCCTTTAGTAGGTGGCGGATTTTGATTAATTTAGCTAGTGCAGAAATATGAAGAGGTGAGATGCACAGAGCTTTAGAGATACCTTCTTGTCTATTGCCGTGGGTGTGATGTGAATGAATGCTAAAAGTGCATGTCTCAAAAGAGAGACTAAACAAGTAATTTGGGGGGGTAAAAAACCCTGAAGGGTTTTTAAACACATAGCAGCCACCTTCAGTATGGAATTCCCTAAAGCACAAATGGCTGAAGGCTGTCAGAATAAGCAAAGGAACACGACTCAGCAGGCATCCCTGCAAAGCTAGACAGCTGTCTACATTTGCTTGCCTTCAGAAACAGGACCTGGGCTAGACAGAGCCACCATAACCACCTTTTGTTCCTATAACCACTTACATGACTGTAAACAGAGACCGGTTAAATTACTGCCATCTCCACTGTAAACACCTGAAATTCAATCATCAATACCACTCTTCATGTCTGAGAGATAATTAATGTCTGTTGAATTAAATATCTGAGTGATGATGAAACTGTTGGATTTATATCTCTATATCTGAAACTCCTTGCTTTGCAGCTTGGGGTTGAATTACATACATATTTTTATTTTGTTGTATTATCTCAAGTTCCTTCAGGTTTTTATCCTGCCTGCTTTAAAAATGATGGCCGAAGCATTATCCACTGTTACTAAGAATGGCTAAGAAATTCTTTTTTGCTTTTTTTTTCTTCCAGAATAATAGTTTGGTTTGGTGTCAAAGTCCTGTCTATGTCTAGAACCATATGCTTTCTCAACGAGGCATAGATGCTATCAGTCAGTGCAACGGAGGCGTGGAAAAAGTTGTATGTACTCAGTCATCTTGATGTGACCTCAAAAATAGCATCCTCTCTTCACACCAGTGACTGTCTTCAGATTTCAGGCTGATTAAGAAGCACAGGAGAGAGAAATTGCAGGCCCGATGTTTGAAATTAAGCCTTTATTTTCATGAAGAGTGCTGGAAGATCATTTAGGATATTTCATTTCAAGAAGGGCACGTGACTTACTTTACAACCTGAAATTATTTGAAAGAAAGAGCAAAGATAATTTTTAGATCCACCCGTGCCTGCTTTCTATACACTGGAAAGCAGGTTATGAGGAAAAGTGGGAAACAAATACAATTAGCACTTCTTTTGCTGATTTTTGCATGTTAGAACAGGGTAGAAAATAATCAGCACCTGGCTCCACCACCCACCAATCACAGAATGCACCTTAGGAAATTGTCTCAATACCAGGTTTCACTTCTTACCTCCTTTTCCCACACTACATGATGGCTTATCTTCAAAGCATTCCCATTTCACTATCTTCAGACAATTCTGCTTTGCAGGTGGAAAATAGCTTTTTGTTTTTCCTCAGCTTTGATCATTACCATATGGTCTTTCATACGTGCTCAGGGTCTCTTTCCAGGATCCCGATTTATTTTTCTCTCACTGGACCATTTTTCTGACCAGTTCTCTATACAGCAAAGTACTCAGAGTGATGTGGTTCTTGGAAGTATTTTCAGTTCCCGACAAACAGTTGTATGGTGCCAGGGACATAGATCCATGGCCTGGCCTGGGGATGAATGTTATCAGGTATGAGGCCTTATCTCAGAGGAATGTTAACGTAAGACGCAAATACCCATAATAGAAAACAAATGGTGTCACAGAAACAAAAATCCAGTTCTTACTGGCGCCTCTTGGACCTTTTATTCTTTTCCATACCCATTACCTGAAAGATTCACAGTCAGTCTTTGAGTGATGTGGTTGTGTGTGCTCCATTCTCCTGCTCTTTTCTGGAGTTTGGAATTTCTTTTTTTGACAGTAGGCTCAGCATCCCACATTGGTGCACTTAAATGACCTTCACCATCTCCTGAGGGCATAAAATGGCAGAGTGTAGCCAACTGTCTCATCTGTGATTAGAATTGCTGGTTGTGTCTAGGTGCTTAATTCTTTTTGTCTGTGGCATGTCACTAATCAAGTAGCAGGCTAAATAAAAAAAGTTTAATTTTTAGGCTTAATTTTGATTTTTTTTCTTACCTATTACAACCCTGCTGTTTGAGTTGTCAGCAATGTAAAACATTGTTTGATTCTTGGCAACTTGGAAATATTCTGTAAAAAATAAGGTAATATTGGAAAATGTTGAGTTGTTGAAATCACTGTGATTTGTGGAAAAATTCTGGCTGAAGTAAACATTAGTTTTGAAATATTTTGCACCCTGGGAATGATTTCAGGTCAAAACCACTAAACTTGCATGAGAGTAGCCAGTAGCAGGAAAGTTTAAAAACAAGCGTCTGGGAAGGTGCAGTTAAGGGCGTGGCACATGCTGCTGCTACAGCCCAGGTGAATTCCCTAACTGTTAGGTTAAGGAATTCTTCTTTTTTGCTGATGCAACTAATACCCAGTTTTTTACACAAAATAGGACTGTTCTAGAGAAGTGACTGAAGCAAGGACAGTGGATACTGATAGGATATTCTTCTTGTGTAGGAATGACCCAGGTCTGATTTGAAGCCAGAACTCCAGTCTGGATCTTATGTCTCCTAGGAAGCTGCTGTGACTGTTACTTGCTGTACTTTATTTCTGTCTTACTCTTTTTCTGTTTTTCTTTGCAAGGAACTTCAAAAGCTCCAGGTTTTATTTCCAGGCAAGGTCCTCAGGGATATTTCCCCACCCACTTCTAATTAATTTAGAGTATCTTCTTTGCCAGATCACAGACAAAATATGCTGCCTCACAATTCTCTGCCAAAATTTGGCTTAGAATGAAAAAGAAATCAAATTTCTAATGCCATCTTACTGAAGGGAATTTGCAAACTTTGGCTTTCAGAGCATCAGTAGGAATCAGTAAAGCTTGCTTCAATTTTAGAGAAGTCCCTGGGCAATAATAAACTGAATCTGAGAATACTTAGTCATGTGACATGGGGTGCATCCTTTTCTCTTGAAGCCAGAGTCTTTGTTATATGCAAGCATTTTCTGGCCTGGCATCCTGGTTCAGAGACTAAAACATTCTAGCATATCTGGTGGAACAATCCTCTTGCAGTATATATAAGGCTGTTCTCACAACCTTCACCTGCAGTGATGCTGATAAAAAGATTTGCAATCTTATGTTCATCCAAATAAGCTCTCCTGCTGTTTCCCTGAGACCTGGGGAGTCTGAGCAAGTTTCAAGGTTTCTTTGTACTTAATTTAGCTGCAATTAATCCGGCTTCTTATAATCTCAAAAGAGTTACTGTGTGTACACTCTGCACTTACTGAGCCCTTCATTCTTAGCATTGTAGGTGAAATGTACAGGGACTGGCTTTTAACTCCTTTTGTTTCATAAATCTTTGTGTGAATATAGGATTCTTTATGAGCATTTTAATTCTGCTTCTTGAAAACCAGTAGAAATCCACCTTACTTTAATTCCAAAGCAAAACTTCTCCTTAAAGTAGCTGTAGCTTTCCATGTCAATAACTTCATTACTATTAAGAAAATCTCTTTTCTGAAGACAAGCTGAGAGAGTCAGGGCTGCACAGTCTGGAGAAGAGTAAAGGGGCCTACAGGAAAGCTGGTGAGGGACTTTTCACGTGGGTGTGTAATGACAGGACAAAGGGGAATGACTTCAAACAGACAAAGAGTAGGCTTAGATTGGATATTAGGAAAAAATTCTTTACTGTGAGTGTTGCCCGGAGAGGTTGTGGATGCCCCATTCCTGGTGGTGGTAAATACCAGACTGGATGGGACTTTGAGCAACCTGGTCTAGTGAAAGGTGTACTGGCAGGGCTGGAACTAGATGATCTTTAAAGTCCCTTCCAACCTAAATCATTCTATGGTTAGAACACTTTACAGTTATTTGGATCTCATTAAAATATTCCCAACCCTGATTGAGGTGACTGGCTTTGTTGAAAGAGAAAGAACAAACCATTTTGCAAGCAGTACTGCAGATTTTCTCCCAAAATGAACCCATATGGATTGCTAACTCAAATACTCTACATTAACAGATAGCTAAATAAGAACCTTCTCCCCAGTCAGATAAAGATTTACTTCATAAGAGCTTCTGCAACTTCTTTTGGAAATATTCCCATCTTTGGAGTATGCGCTATGCCACCTGTTTATGTATTTATGAAACGCTGCTCCCTGCGGGACAAGTCTGGGTTGTATGCTTATTTTGATAAAGCGCTGCTTTAATCTTCAGACACTAAGTAATTACCTCCTGCCAATGAAGTCATGTCCAGAAGTAAAATATATTATACCTTTTCTCTCTCAATTTCCACAAATTAGCTGCTCGTTGTATTGTGTACAGGTAGGCAGTACTCTGATATTTCAAAGCTTTTAACAGATTTGTAAGTGAAGGAGGTATCTGGGACTCCATTGAAGACCGTCTAACAACTCAGGACGAAGCATTCTGACTGTGCATTTACAGCATATGTGCAACAGGTGAAGAGCCACTGCACAAAATCACAAGAACAGTGATCATCAGAGGAGCAATGGTGGAGTCTCCTTTGAGTGTCTGTGTTTCACTGTTGGTACCTTGCAGATGCTAATCCAGTGATAGAAAGTGATGCTTACCATCCAGCTCAATGAAGATTGAAATTCTGCTTGATCAAATAAGCTTATGTTCAAATGTTTCCCTAAGGGTGTCCAACTGATTTGATGACTGCATACTGTTAGCTAGCTCTTGGTATTCTCTCTACATTCCATCCCATTTTATCCACAGCTGAGCTGTAATTCCAAGTAGGTGCTACTCACTCAATAAGAACTAAGGATACATAAATTATTCTTCCTTTCAGGGATCTTCAGAATTCTGCTCGACAAATGGACACCATATTAGCTCCAGCAGGGTGGTTCAGAGTGGTTTCCCAAGACTGATCCTTTCTTGAATAACTGTTCTGGTTAGTCACTATGTTTAACAGAAAACTCGTAATATATCGCAAAGCATTTTTAGCTCTGGAATTTCTTATGTTCAAGGGAAAATAGGGTTTCCTGTTGCTGTGTGCATGGCAGCATCATCAAGGTGCTGATGAACACATAAAAAGAGCTGGGTTAGTAGAAGTAACTGTTCTTCCTCCAAAAAATGTCTCATCATAAATCTAATTGTAGAACTAAAGGTTGACTTTATACATTTGGAAGCAATAAAAAAAGTGGCCTGTACTCTCCAAGTGTCAAGAGTGAGGATAGGAGGTGGTGAATGACAACTTAGAAAGCTGAGCAGGGTCCGTAATGCACGTTGTCCAATCTCTTACATTGCTTTCAGATTGGTACCAAAAAATATCAATAGTAAGTAAGTTGCCGAGATGTTTTTTATGCCATCTGGCATAGAGGGCTATGACTCTGACCTCACATCTTCAGAACCATTCTCCAAAGACCAAATCTGGATGTATTGCCAACATGCCTACATGCTGGAGTTAGAATGGAAACCTAGATGAAGTGATTATTACAAACCTGCATCTCCAGAAGCTAGAACATACTCTGCTAGCTGATGAACTGGTGAAATAGAGTCAAGGAGATTTTAGTACAAGAGAATTAGGAGTGCCTACATTACCAAAAACCAAAACTCATCTCTGCAAACTACACATTCTCAGAACGTTCAGGCAAAGGACATAAGGAGCAGTTCACTGTGCTTAATGTTCCTTAGGGCATCAAATATTTTTCAGCTACTCAGAGAGGTTCAACAACTCTTTGGTGAACTTAAATAAGAAGAAACATAGGTCTTGAGGGACCTGGAATCAATCACAGCCAACCATGGATATATATTCGGCTATTGTCTACAAATATATCTGCTGTAAATGCAGATTCAGTATAAAGGGAAAAAAAAACCCAAACAAAAAAACCACACTAACCATCTTGGAGTATAATATGTGAGAGTAAAATTGGAAAAATTAAACATGTCACTAGTGTCCTTAGCAATGGCCTTAGCAATAGGACATTTTTGAAGAGAAACTGCCCAGTGGATCCTAGGAAGTAAGCACTGCCTAACCCTTTGTGTAAAGGTAGAAAACAGACAAGACTGTTAACTCCATTATGAAAGCAGGACAGGAACCTCTGTGACTACAGCTCTGACAATCAAGGTCCTCTTAAACAATTGAACTGAAGCAGGCAAGGGTTTTTTTTCAATATCATGAAAATACTAGTAAATTCTGCCCCAATATCCCATCACTTTCTGTGGCCATTTTCTGATGCTTCAAAAGAAAGTAACCCTGTCTACCTTCATTCCCCAAAAGCCAAATTATACACTGAAGGCAAATGTAAATCTGGCCCCTGCAGGTAAACAGCTGGCAGCATTAAGGTATTTAAAACATGGTGCAAAAAAGATATATGGAAATGCAGTCTCCTTTCATGGCTCTGTTACAGATTCAAGGAATTAACCACCCAAAGATAAAAATCACAAGTTTTAACTTTGAACAACAGGATCACTTCTGTTCTGTCATCAAGTCCCACTTTCACTCTTGTGAGTTGCTAGCACAAAACATTTTATTCCTTGTGGACATTATTTCAGATACTATCCCAGAATGGCTTATCTTCAAAATTCTATTCTTACTTCCAGACTAGTTTTATTTATAAGCAGTTCATACACCTTTCCACTTAGGTGCTTTAACAAATATTTCCTCTCTGATAAGGACTTTCTGAATTAAAATACCTAATCAGATTCCTTTCCAGGCTTTGATTGCAAACTAAGCACATCAAACTCTTTCTTTAATCTCTTCTCAGGCCAATGGCTTGTCATTTGCCAAATCATTTTGGTAGCCACTGCTTTAATTTCTTTTATCCATAAATCATGCCCAATGCAAAGCCAAAACATTACTCGGAATGGGAATTGTAATTGGTTGTTGTCATTGAGCTGATGAAATGTGTTTCTGCCACAAAGTGCAGTTAACCCTAGCCATTTGATTAAGTATGAAAGATCACAGCCTAAAATATTTCTCAGAAGTAGAAAACATCGTAAATTTGGCATTGACTTGCAAATCAGATTCTGAAGTGGGTAGTCCAGAATACCAGTCTGGTCAATCTGTCAAATGGAGACACTGAAAATTTTCAACTAAACACTGGGAAAAATAAGCTGCTGCTCTGATTTTTATTGTTTTCAAGGAAGTAATTTGTAACTCATTAACAAGTTGCAATCAAAGATGGAAGTGATTGAGTAGTTTTTAACTGCTTTCTGATGGCTCTGAAATACTTTGGGTTTAGCAATTTTATTTTAATGTCTGAGACATGTCCAGAGACCTAGGCTAGAACAAATAAATACATACATAAATAAATAAAACAGATATCCTTCTAGAGCATTGAAATTACTGAGGGTAGGTCTCCATTTTCACTGCTTTTATTGAGTTGATATTTTTTTCCAAGAAAATTCTATCATCAGTTGGCCTAAAAGTGTTGTCACTTCTCTTTACAAACTTCGTCTTACAAACTTCAAAACAACAAGGAGAGAGCCAACTGAATATAGTCAATAAATAACAAATGGGAGTTGTTTTCTTACTGGAACAACAGTGCCAGTGGTGGTGATTGGTCTACTAGTATTTACCTTCCATTTGCAACACAGTTTGCCATTCTGATGATTATTTGTGTGTAGTCACAAATAAGATAGATGAAGGAGAAAGGGAAGTTATTCATCAAGACTGCAAACTACAATGTGACAGTGGTCAGTGTATATCAGGATTGCAACTGTTGAAACAAATGCTGATTTGCTAAGCCCAAATTGTTTAGGAAAGGCAAAGTGTTAAGATATTCCTTTGGTAGCTTTATTGTACTGGTCCTTATTTAAAGGCTGAAGGAAGAACTATTCATTATAAAAAGTGTAAACTTTACTTGAAAGCCTGCTTCCTTAATCACTTAACTGCAACTTAACATTAGAGCTAAGAAAACCTTAGAGTTAGAAAGGTTTCAATGAAATTAATATTAACAACTCAGAGCATCAAGCTACCTGTTTCCAGTGGATAAAGGCTTTACTTTCCTCCACAACAGTAGCAACAACACTTTCTTCTAAAAGAAGCCAAGTATGTAAGCAAAGTAAATTTTCATCCAAATCCAGGCAAAGTTCAGTTTTTGTCAGACTGCCAAACAGCATGTGAGCTTTAGCTTGAAATTCCAAAGTTCTGTGACAGAATTTATTCTTTGAACTTGTTAGTTTTCAAAAACTGACAATGGTAATATACTGAACAGGTTACTATGTATTACATAGCTATTTTAATTAGATAGCTGCTTTGCTTTACAGTTTCTAGGAACTTCAAATGCAATGCCATATAATTTCTTGAGGTAGCTTTTTACAGAAGGAGATGCCAGTGAGATACACATAGGTATATATCCTAGCTTGGCTAAGGGAAGGGAAGAGGAACATGGGTGAATGATTAGACTTGATAATCTTAAAAGTATTTTCCGACCTAAACAATTCTATGAATTGCTGAGACTTGGCTATGTCCACAAGACATTCCATTCTGTTCTGGCATTGAAGTGGGTTTGGAAACTACCTATCAATCAGATGGCATTTGCAACGCTTTTGTTTTGTGTGTTCATGTTTTCAAGATTGTATCAAGAAATCAAATGGTTGCTTATCACAGATATAAAGTATTAAACCGTCATGTTTTAAAGTTTCATGGTACTGACACTGGCCACTTCGGAAGACAGTGAGAAAGAAATGCATGAAGGAGGTGTACACAGAAAAATGATTTCTCTTTTTTAACTGAAATGCAGGGGCTATTTTTTGCCACAAAATGCTGGGTTGGAGTGTTTCAGTGAAGAGGAAACTATTGCTCCTTGCACAGGAAGAGCTGTTGGAGGGAGATTAATTATCTGAGTTGTCAAAAATAACAGACCTTGACTATCATATGAAATAGCAGCATACAAACAATGGACATAAAAAGATAAGAATAAAATGCAGTGTGTTAGCTAACCAATCCTCAGTGCTCTGCCAAAGTCCCCATTGTCATTAAGGGCAAGCTGAGGGATTCCAGAAGTGGGACAAAGCTGTACAGATGAAATCCCCAAAAGAGGCCATGACTGGCTGTTCATTGTTGAATGATGAAGTTGCTGCTGTGTTTTTGGACATGGTATCTTGAGGAGCTGGTAGACTAGAAGGAGAAAGTATATTCATCTTGTTGCTTACACCATCTGTGTAAGATGAGCATCTGGGCTGAGCCATCAAGACAGCCCTGCCTTTCAAAACACTGCACCAGTAAGCATTCTTTTCTTTATGCATTTCATGTGTGATTAAAACCGAGTTGTTGGTACTAAGGGCCATGATAACTTCTCAGCAAGCCCCATACCAGAAAAAGATGGAACAATGCTGTAGTGAAATACACACCCTATGAGTGCCTTCTCCATGGCAGGGAGCAAGACCCATCCTTTCAATCCAGCATGGTAAACCAGTTTATGCAAAAGCGATATTAACTCAGCTGAGCACTGCCTGTCACTTGGGTTCTTTTCCACCTGGTGTTTTTTATTGTTGGTTGCTGATTCCTTTCTCATGAAGCACAGCAGAAGCTTATGGCAAGATAAAGTGATCTTAAATTAGCCAGGCAAGGATCAGTCAGAATGTATTTAATTCTTAATGTGAAAGAATCTACCTGCCAGTCAGCATTACTGTTGTAAAATACCAGTCAGGTGCACGAGATTAAGAAAAGGTCCATGCCAAAGATCATTCCCACAAAAGGAAGAATTCATCAATAGCTGAGCAAAATTCCTGTAGTCTGAGCAAACTCAGAACAAAGAGTGCCTCTTACCCAGGAGACTGTTCATACCAGAGCTGTACAAACCTTGCTCAGTCTTTGTCACTGTGCCTCAAATGAAGCCTGTAACCTGGTAGACGTCTGCAAGAATTGAGGCAACATGTAACACATTTCTGTAGACTTGGGATTTTTTAAGGCATAAATGTTTTTGGCCAGTTGCTGTGCACTGGTGTACCTGTGCAATAGCCATCTCCAGGGATCTCAGTGGCTATCACAGAACTTGCAGAGATGAGCATATGAGATGTGCAGTTCACATTACAGAGTCACAAGGGAATGGGTATTTTCTACATTCCAGTGCATAACCACAAATTATCCTCATCCTGATAATATTATCTGTATAATGAATAGTCTGTACTCTTCTTGTTTTGCTCAATACTGTTTTTTAAAGCCTCCATTGCCTGACATACTTACAAGTGTACTACACAACCTCCTGTTGGATGCCCTGCCACTGTACAGCACCATTACAAGGAAGAGATTGTTACAGTTTCTGGTATTAAAATCCACTTTCTCAGAAAGAAATCAAAGTGCTGCTAAAAAAATCTCAACAAATGCTCTTAGTCTTTGGACTAGTAATATGTGAGTAACAATTAAAGCAGGCATGATTATTCAGCAAGAAGATGTACAATGCTCACAAAATAAAATATCTTTGGGCAGGGAGAGGCATATTTCTTTGACATACTCTGAAAAAAGGTGACATATAATTCAGGTCTATGATTTCAGCTGCTGTGCTACCATACTACTATATTACTGCTGTACTGCAGATAAGATGTGATTTCTAAATAAGTCAGTAATTAAAACTTAAATGTATAATATGAATCCTGTGTGGATTCTTGAACACGTCATATGTCTCCACTACAGAGACACAGAGAATTCCACTTTACCAAGAGAATAACGTCAATTTACTCTTCTATTAGAAAACACATCCAACAACATCCAATGAAAATTGAAGTTTTGTTGTAGCTCCTGGCTCCTGTAATGCAATATATAGCAGTTGCTCTGAAACCCCAGTGGTTGTAGCTCTGAGTTGTCTTTCTTTTATTACTTTGCACAAGCTCTGTTCTAGAACTGTGAGGAGAGGAGGGATTAGAAATGTAAACAAAAAATGAAGTGGTCAAGGATACCTATACAGATATATCAATTTTCAAGTCCAGACTTCAGTTTTGACTGCCAGTGTCAGACATCTGCCAGGCTCTGCTGGTTTTTGTGCATTCTGTGATACATAGCTCCTGTTTGTATCACTGTTGCAGTGAAATAACAGAAAATGTAACTATTTCCATATTGGTTTAGAAAAACTATTTAAGACCTCTAAAATAGAATTTACAAAACAAATAATTAAATATATAGAAAGTATTACCAGCAAAAATAGATGGGAGCTAAGAATTCCAAAGAACCCATAAAGTAAAACAGATTATGGAAATCACAAATATTTCTTTTTAAAATCAGATAGTAAAAGGATGTTAAAGTGCAGCTGAGTAGATGAGTGGAGAAATTTAGAACTCTGTTAGATATTCTGGCCTTCTTGCCTCTTTTGGGCGCTTGTCTTGCTGGCTTTGAAACAACAGTCTTATTTGACTATATGCTTCTCTATGAATCATAGAATGCCTATAAGGTTCATAAAGATAAAATAAAGCACCCCATTCTATTCTACACTCCTCAAAAGGCTTCACAGCACATCAGAATGGTCTAATACTAAATTTCAAAGTGCTGGATCTGTTTGTAAGTCAATCTAGATTTTCCCAGCAAAATTGCACTCACTTTCCCAGAGTTCTTTTATACCCAAGCAGAGGTAAGAGCTTCTCTAGATCAGTTACTCATTATGTAACCTCATGCAACATAGATGAATAGGTACCCTAATTTTTTTCAACCTTCAAGCACTACAAGCAAGCCTTTCAGGGAAACAGACAGCAAATGAATAATTTTATTCTTTTCATTGGCAGACTCATGACTTTCATTTTCTGCTGGACTTTGAGGTTGTAAGGAAAATATAGTTCCCCTTTCTTTTTACTGTGTGCATATGAATGTCAGGAATCAAACTTCCTTTGAGCTTTTCAACAAAGAATGAGATGTTATTGGAACATATTGCCCTAAGAATCATTGCAAGAACATGATGATCCCCAACAGAAAAGAGTATTAATGGTCTTTCAATGTGCCTAAATATTTTTGTCTGCCAAAAGTTTACTTACATTTTCCTGATACTGACAAGGAATTTAATAAATAACTAGATTAGATGTTAAACTTAACATCATTTTCACATACTCATCTGTGAGTTGGTCTAGTCCAAGGAGTGATTGGTGGCAGTTATTTAATACATCAGTTATTCTAGTGTTATACATTAGATAATAACTTCACCTTATCAGGAAAACACATTTCTGAATCTCTTGATCCGCTGAAGGATGATAATTGGAATTTTTTTTAGGAAACACTAGAAAAAGATGGAGAATAAAGTTGTAATTTAGCTCTTTCCAAGCTATTTTTTGTGTTTCTGGAAACATAGTGTGAGTTTCAACAGACCATTTTGGCTAAAGCAAGATCCTTTTAGTCACAGATTGCAGCTTTAGATTAAATGATTTAATTTTTTTTTAAGATATGTGTCTGAATTCTGCATATGTAGAAATATTAAAAAGGAATTGAAGAAAGTAAGAGGCAGGAATGTAATGAACTTCTTTTTCATAACCTTTGGAACTTCTTGTTGGTTTTTATTAATGCAACACAGATCCAGGAAGGATAAAGTGGTGGAAATGGATCATAATGGTCACAACAACCCCAGAAGCACTACTGATGGGGGGAAGAGTAGCTGGAAAATTGCCCAGTGAAGAAGGATCTGGGGGTGGTGGTGACAGCAGCTGAACATGAGCCAGGCTGTGCCCAGGTGGCCAAGAAGGCCAATGGCATCCTGGCCTGGATCAGCAATGGTGTGGGCAGCAGGAGCAGGGCAGGGATTGTCCCCCTGTCCTGGGCACTGGTGAGGCCACAGCTCGAGTGCTGTGTCCAGTTCTGGGCCCTCAGTGCAAGAAAGGCCTTGAGGGGCTGGAGTGAGTCCAGAGAAGGGCAGAGGAGCTGGGGAAGGGTGTGGAGCACAAGTCTTGTGAGGAGCAGCTGAGGGAGCTGTGGGTGTTTATCCTGGAGAAAAGGAGGCTCAGGGGGGACCTTATCACTCTCTACAGCTGTCTGAAAGGAGTGTGGCCAGGTGGAAGTCATCCTCCTCCCCCAAGTAGTAAGTGATTGGATGAGAGCAAGTGGGCCCAAGCTGTGCCGGGAGACTTTAAATGGAAATTCAGGAGACATTTCTTCATGGAGAGAATTTTCAAGCTTTGGACCAAGTTGCTTAGGGAAGTGGTGGAGTTACCTTACCTGGAAGTACTTAAAAGGCATGTAGATGTGGCACTTGGGAACATGGTTTAGTGGTAGACTTGGCAGTGCTGCGTTAACAGTTGGACTCATAACCACTATGTGAAGATGATGTTGGGGGCGGGAATGTCCTCACCTGTTTTTTTAGGGCAGGAATTTGCATGGAAATTTAGAAAGAACCCTGGTTCCAAAATTAGTTATATACTGCGATCCCGTAGGATTTCACAGAAGTACCACTTAAGGCTGCGCGTCAGGAAGATCTTGTGGCCTTAATTAGCATAGTCTAGCAAGCACAAACAACATGTTCCAAACCTCATGTTTGACTTACACCTATAAAAAAAGATTAAGCTGTGAAGAAATACAACTCAAATAACTGAAAGGAAAAGCACTGGAGCTTAAACCCCTTGGTAGATGATCAAAGGCGTGAATGGAAATGTAGATGAGAGAAGACCAGAGCAATTAGCAGTACTAAAGTAGTTATGACTATGGAAAGGTGTGACATAATGTGAGTATAGATGCCATAAAGGCTATAAACAGATCACTTATCCTTAACTGGGAACACAAACCAGACAGGAAACAAACAAAAAAAAATAGACCAACAGGCACAGAAAGAGTAGGAAAAGGACATGGGCGATAAAGGTAGAAAATGAAGAGAAAAAGAAAGGTAGAGAGCAATCTTGTTTTACAATGAGGCAACTGATTCCAGTTTATTTTTCAGGCTGGAGAGGGGAGGCAGTTTGAAAGGTGGGGAGTATGGTGAAGAGTGTGCATGGGAGAAGAAACTATAGAGAGATATTTAGGGGAGACATTTTAAGGTCATTCATTTCTGTATATTGGCAGTAATCCATTGTGGAGAACAGACAGCTAATGTAGTTGTTAGTAAAGATAAATGTCATTGAATTATAGATGAACATAATGGAAAAACTTCATGTCTAGCCATTGTGTAAAATTAGGAGTGGGACATACTGGCTGTGTGGGCTTCGTGAATGCCAGGTGCGTGGGTGAGTCGTGAGCATTGGGAAAGAGTGTCTTATTCGAGTGGTCTATTCAGTTCTTACACCAGCACTGTAATGTCATTATTTTTGTCCTGCTCTGTCTGCTGAGTACAAACCAAAGAATAGTAAACACTAAGTATCTTAGTCACTATCTCAGCACCTCCGTATGTTTCTGCTCACATGTTCAGTGCAATGGCAGAGGGGAAATGACTCGCCTTTAATGTGGTGATTGTTCATAAAGGTCTATGTAATCACACCTGCTAACGACACAGCACTGCACTGGGTCACAATGCACACCATGCTACCCAGCCTCAACCCGTCATTCTGAGATTATATCTGATTAAGTATTAAAGTCTTTATCTCTTCTGACATACAAAATTTTCTTTACCTAAAATGCATTATTTTTGTATATATGACCTTTACTTTCCAGCAGTCTGAACAAAGTCATAGTGGAGGTGTTTCTCCCTCTATGCCTGTGCCATACAGCTATTACTTTCCAAGTACCATTTTCAGCCTGTTCTCTCCTTGGGCTGTTTCCTCCCCACACTATTCTTTACATCACACACTATTTGTCCTTCTGCATGCATGTTTGAGAATGACATAGCCACTTTTCCAGGAGCCTGATTCTTCTGTCATAACCATTAAATGTGTTAATACCCCATTTGCTGCAGATTGCACTGCCTTAATACAGATTTCAGTTTACTACAAAGGCTACCATGAGTTGTGCTTTATGTGAAGAATGAACAGTTGAAATAACTGGCCTACCCAGACAGGAGACTGATGAAGAGCAGTTGAAGAATGAACTACACGCAGCTAGCCATTAAAGGCAGAATTCTATAAAAATTATGAAGGCCTGTTATCTACAAAAATTGTTTAAGAACCCAAGCATATTGAAACATATTCACTAGCAGCAGTAACTGAAAAGCAGTTACTGAAAAGCAGTTCTATTTTCTAATGCAGTTTCTGCATATTTAAGTAAAATACATACAGTTTAACAGTAGCTAGTAGGGAAACACAAGGAGTAACCTAAGATTGCATTAGTTTAAAAAATCCTCTTAAATTCCCTTAAAAGAAAAGCCCTACAAACTAAATTATGCCACTTGTTTTTGGTGGAATAGCACAGAGAGAGAATTACAAACGGTGTTTGGGAGTGGATAGCTTAGAGGAAGTGTGGTCCCCTCTCCAACATTCAAGGTGAGATCTGGTAGACATTTCCAGGCTGCATCTACCTGGTTAGGATACAAGTAAACATTTCCTGTAGACTGACCATCGCCACCTCCTCCTGGTACTCCTTCATCATGGGGACAGAACAGTCACCTCATGAGTTGAGGACTTGAAATCATTTTACTTTGCAGCTCCTCCCTGACTATTTCTGCTTGGCTTTGATTCTGCTTGAAAGTGAGAAAGGAGAGAGTGGTATGGGATTTGGGTAGGGGCACACATCTTTCATGATTCTCTCTCTCTCTCTCTCTGATTTATGGTAGAAACAAATCCACTGTCCCTATGTCTGTGATTGTCACATATTCAAATATTACTTGTAGAAAAGGAACATAAGAGATTTATAGAACATAACTACAATTATATTATTATAGCAAAAAGGGGGAGGTGGTAGGAGAGAGATGCCACCTCAATATAGGGAAATTACTTAGCTACAAGTTACTGTGAACTAGAAGACTATCCAAGGAGCTATCACTATATGATGCCTGTATGTTTCATATAATCTTCCCAAGACATTTGCTGTCAGAGACAATTGAGATGCATTGTTGCCTTTCATATTGCATCTGTTCTTTATACTCATAGATTTAGTTTCTCAGATCTGGATTTTACCTCCAAAATAATTACCTCCCTCTGAAAACCACACCCTCCCCAATGTGATCCTCAGGATACAATCCCTAGGAACTCAAGTAAAGAGGCCTCTTTCCTTCCAGCCAGACCCATCCCCTCGTATCAGAGGAACACAGTCACTTGGCTCCAGTTCCAACATATATTATCACTTATTTCTGACATGAACACTTCACAATCTGTGCCACTTTCCGGCCACTCAGCCACCCTCTGCTTCTATGATTCAACTTCTGAAGGTCGCCGCCAGCCTGAACCCTCCTCCGTGACGGCCACACGGTGTGTCCCACACACGATAGGAGCTACCCAGGGAAGAGCAAGGTTCATGTCTGTGCTATGGTCAGCTCTTGGATCTTGCACAACAGAGCTAACTTAATTAAAACTGGCAAAAATCACCTGCAAATGAAGGAAAGCACAAATCTACACATCTAATCTACACTTCTGATCTACACTAAGGAAAATACAGCTCACTCCAAAACAGACCAACCTGGAAGAGAGTACTTCATGATATGGTCTGGCTACAGAAGACAAACTCACCTGCTATTTCCTACCTTCTTGCATAAGCATTCTGAACAGTTCCATCACAGAAGAAACCCCTGCCACATTCTTTCCTAACCACCTAAATGTTGGCCTACATCTAAAAAAGGTCCACACTGGGCTCCATCCAGCCCTTTGTGCTGCCCCACCTACTGGTGTTAACATGAGAGCTGCTCCCAAAGCAGAAGAACCTGGCATGGCAGGGGTTAATGGGGTGATGGGGAGGGGAGGGTGAGACTAAAGAAAATAGCCCGACACTCTTCCCAGCTTGTTTGATGGAGATGCGACCTGGCAGCATTGAAAAGCTTCAAGATTAATGGGAAAAGGCGGAATCTGACAGCTTTTCCGCTGGTTTCACTCCTCCTGGGTGGGCCGATTGCTCTTGAATGTCACTTGCTACTTAATCTTGTGTATCTGAAACAGACTGATGTGTTTGGGGAGCCCTGCTTGCTCTGTATAGACATCAATTGGCAAGGCAGATAAAAGGAAACTGCATTGAATTACTCTCTTATGCCTTTTATAGAGCACTTTCTGACTACAAAATAATTAGTAGCCCCATCCAACGAAACCCATCGTGGTTAGGGTGCTCGTTAAACACCAAAAGTGAGGAGGAGAAAGTATTGCTTACTCTCTTCCAGGTCCTTAGAGCTACCATCAAACCAAGAGGTGTTTATACTCAAATTAAAACATCTGTAGCTAATATTGTCATTTAATATCACCTCACTGTCTGTGGGATGCTTGCATTGATTTTTTTTCTGAATGATTATTTCTGTTTGCACATTATCACTGCAGATTTAACAATTTGTGTGTTACATTCTTTCATGGCAGAGCAGAAAACCCTTAAGTACTCTTTAAAAATGTAATACATCTCCCACTCAGTGAACATGATACATTTTCCCTTGTAGTATATAAAGGAGGGCATGGGAGACTAAAATATAAGGGTTGTTTTTTTTTTTCTCCATCTGCGGTGAAATCAGATGGCAACTGTCTTGCAAAAGACATTTGATTCTTTTTTTAATCCCAGAATTTCAAGTCAAGTTCTTCCATGTCTTTCACCCATGTCATACCATTTACAGCAATCTAGAAATAGTAGCAAAATAGAAAAAGCAGCTTCTGATAGTTTTTAAAATTTGCTTCATATCCCAAACTGATTCTCATGCTATAAATCTGAGTTTGCTCCTATTTGTTACTAAAACTTCATTTGGAGCTACACTAGTGGTACAGCACAAAGCTGAAATAGCTGTTCAAATCTACAGTCTGCAATACCAGAAAACTCTGGCACTGTGTGAATTTAAGCATCTAAATATTTAGGAGTGGTTTGTTGCCACACAAATTAGCTTCTGCCCTTTGATAGACAATTGTCTCAAATGGATGCACTGAGGCAATTTGACACAGGATGTATCTATCATAAAATTCTATTTTTTCCTTTTCAAACAACAAAAATAATCACAGTTTAGTCTTAAAACTGAGGACCATGTTCTAAGTAAGGAAAAGTACCCCAGATTAAACATCAGCACCACCACTGTATTTCAACTGGCACCTAAAAAACAGTTAATAGGAGATGACTGTGCCTTCAGCAATTATGTAGACCTGTTCAGTTGGCAGTGGGAGGGAAATAGCTCTGTTCTGTGCAGTTTTTCACAATCTTTTTCCTCAGACCTAAGTGGCCCTTTATAGGAAGAAAACGTGATGTTACATATATACTCATAACAAGGTGAAGGAATAGCAGCGATTTCACTGGGGTTTTTTTATCCATTTAATTTCTATGCCCTTCAAAGGAAGATAGGAGACATAAACTGAATAATGAACAACTAAATGGAAAGCATCACTAAACTCTGTATTATATTTATTTACTACTGTTTTTTATTAGGAGAATCTGCAGACACTTTACTGACTTTAAATGAGAAGCTGTTATTTTCTGATTTTTCCTGTTTCAGCTGCATGGGAGTATTAACAGTATAATATCTAATTTAAACAATCTTAAAAAATTTTAGAAGTTGTTTGAGAAATTTAAATTAGTAAAAACTTCATAAAGTCCAACTGTTGATTTTTTTAAATGTTGGGCTAATGATTGTGTCTTAATAAATGAAGCATAATTACACATTTAGAGTAAAACACATATCAGCATCTCTTTTCTCATATTGACACTTCAAAGTTCATATCAATTCTCTACTTTAAGTTTGTTGCATACATTTCTCAGCCTTAAACCTCTAACAAACTGTGGAAAAAGGTAAAAAGAGAAACCAAACTTAATTATGATAATTAATAGCAAATGGATCCCATATCAAGTATATGTTCACTTCATATGGATTCAGGAGTGAACAAAGAAACACTAAAGAAAAAGAGGCTATTAGAACCTTTTGGCAATATTGTGAAAAACAAGCAGCATGACATCCTAGAAACTAAAGGGTCTTCACATCATTTCCCTTCCCCCTTCCCCAGAAGGATGACATTTGCATTGTTAAAAAATACACAGGACTTCAAAGACATTTACTCAATTTTGTTGAAGGCTCTTAAACAAAATTCTTTCTGTAAATGTAGTCCAACCAAATTTATATACTGTTTGTCAGAATAAATCTTAATCTTGCTATATTTGGCTTTGTTTACTAAACTTGTTTAAGATTTTTAAGAGCACTGATCAAATTCTACATGCACATTTAACTTCACCATTTAAGTTCATGAGACCTGGCAGAAATGAAGGTGAGCATGTGCACAAGTGCTTACAGGACCCTCAGCTTACAAACAAAACAACCTGAAACAAGCTATTCTATTCTTTTTAAGGATTAAGACAAGACAATCTCTGTTAATTACATGCATATCCTTTATCTGTAAAATTTACCACTTGTTAACATCATACCAATGTTTTGAGAAAGTAAGAGTAGGGGATGCAATCAAACCTTCAGTAATTCATACAAAACTTCCTTACAGTTTTTTGTCACATTTGGCCACAAAATGGAATTTCTTATCTAAAGATTCTCAGTTCAACATATTGCAGCTACACTTTGATTTGCAGCCTCGTTCAAAGTACTTGAAATCATAGGTCACTAACACAATACACCACCACATTCCCTGCGAGTCTTCTCCCTGCTATTTCGGTGCACTGTTTGTTCCTACTTCCAAGCAGGATCCAGGAGAATGTCTTGTAAGCCACAGATGTGTGCAAATGCACACACACATGCATAAAACAAAAACCAGAAAGGGCTTTGTTTTCCTTCTGCTGCTATTCCACATGAAGATGCAATCACAAACCAAGAATGCCTGGATGAACAACACTGATGGTAAGCTTAAATGGCAGACAAAACAAAGTCTGATCTGTTTAGACTTTTATACTACTACAGAAAAACAAGAGACTTCCAAGGCTGAGTTAGGCCTCACAGTGATACAGCCAAGGGCAACAGAGATGTTGTCTGGAATTGTACTGTCAAATGGAAGGAGGCCTCCACATTCACCGCACAGTCCCTGTGCAGCCTCACTCCGCTGCCCAGCACAGACATGACATCCTGGCAATTGTTGTTTCCTGTAAAGAAAAAACACCATACCTTTTTTCAGCCCCAACACTCTATATTGAAACCTATGTGTTAAGAGCTGATTTCAAACTCCTGAAGGTTGATAAATCTAAAGTTAGAACTTGTACTGCTGCGAAGACCTTTGGCTATTATTCTGAGCTGGAAGCTGCCAAAGTGGGATGACCTTCAGAATCCTGTCCTATCCCTCCAATTCCAACTTCATAATGTCATAGTGAGATGAGAAGGAGACAAAGTGATCACGGTGCAAGAACTACTTTCTCTTTTTTTCCTAACAGGAATGTGCAGTTATGAAGACAAAGAGCATACTCACAGCATGGTGCTTTACAAAGATAGGACAATATTCTAGTCAATACATTTTTTTCTCAAAACTGTTTCATTGCAGGAATTCCACTAGAAAAACTTTCGCTTTGCAAAATGGGCCGAAATTCCATTTTACCATTCTCTAGACATTTTTCATGACCCCAAAGTATTCTTTTTCCCTGTGCTTCATCCTCAAAAAGTTGAAGTTTTGGACTTGGACAAAAACTTGGACAAAGGTGGAAGATGACCAGGACTTGGCACCACTTGATTTTTTGCAAAACCACCCTCCTGCCCCCATAAGTCCTAAGGCTGGGATTTTTTCTGTCATGCTTTCAAAGGGCCCCAGCCTTTACCCAAGGTCTTGGCTCCCATAGTGTTGTTTTGGAAATGCAAATTAAACCTCCTTTCTCATGAGCGCCAGGGGAGCAGGGCTCTTGCAGCCAGCTTCAGGAGCCCTTGCCCAGGTCCCGTAGCTGCTGTGCTCCTTTTGAGGCCCAGCATGTGATCCAATATGCTTTGCTCTGCTCCTGGCCACAGGCTGCACTCAGATGGTTGCTTTCCAACGCCCTGCTGCCTGACTCCATGGAGGAGGAGAGGGAGCATGCCTTGTAATTCAATTACCTCCTCCCCATGGGGAAAGGAGAGGAGGTAAGAGGCAACTCAGAAGACAAAAAACAAAAGGTTGAGCAACTGCCTGCAGCAAAATAGGGAATTCCTCGAGGGAATGCTGAATTTGGTGGCACCCTGATGAAATGCCAAATTACGTAGCCATAGCCTGGCTGAGCACAGGGGCCCTGAGCCTCAGGGAACAGGATTAAGATAAATTGGATCAATTCACACAAGTAAGAGGCATTGTTTCAGATTCTCATTGGAGTCACACACATGTCATTGCAATGGATTACACCATATATTTTTAAGTTCTTCTTCAAAACTAAAAGGGTTGTTTGTTTATTTTCCCCTCTGAACAAAATTGTAAAATTCCATTGCTATGAAATACATGGAGCTATTTTAACAAATTGTTGCTGCACATAAACTATTGCCAGTCATCTAATGGATTATTGATGATACTTTAATTAGGCTGGCCACTTTACTGGGTCCAACTGTCAGTGAATCATATCTTGTCTAATTTTAAAATCCTTAACTCATTAACCTCCTCCTCCTCTCCTCTCCTCTCTTACTTTGCGTCTATATTTTATATGTCTATGTGTATTTACTACAGCTACGTATCTTTTTCACATTAGATTGATTTTACTGATACATCAGCCCATGGCCCAGTGGGAGCCATCTGTGGTGCTGGTTCAAGCCTTACTGGTTCAAAAATCCCCCACACTGTGAAGCTGTGATGCAGTGAAAACTCCCAGTGCTGGGTCCAGTTTTCTGAAGTGTCATTGGGTTAATGCTGCAACCACAGGCTTTGTCCCTTCTGCAGGTGTGTGAAGCCAGCCTGTGTCTCACACTGTGTGCTGTGATCAGTATGACAGAAATGTTCTGATGCACATCAAATTAGGTGGATGAGCCAGGGGTGATCTCGTTCTTATTTCAGAGACTTCTAAGACAAACTGCTGCAACTGCTTCAGTTTCTAAGACATTCTGTGAAAAGTCATTTATCTGTCTTTTCCAGAGGGAAAAAGATCTTCCCGCTGCTCAAGGGTACCTTCCCTAAAGTAGGAAGTAGTGTCACATCAGAGACTGGACATCAGCATCAGGTTTTATAATGAAGCTTTTTCCTTACTGTGTACTGTGAAAGCATGTGAGCTGCAGCCACACCTGAGGGGACATGAAGGACAAAATAAAGTTTATGGGATTTGTGCTTAATACCTGATATTTAATACATCTGGAAGGATCATTTCCTTGTTTTCCCTTGTAAACCTTAGTTGGAAAATGCTTAATCTGAGACAGGGAGAAGCCCATTGCTCAACACTTTTCTGTTAGTTTTGCAGTTTTAGAAAAGATATTGATTATTCTTTTCTCAGTTCCTGAGTAATCTTAGAGCTACCTACCTGATGAAGTGCCTCTTTCCCTTAAACTCATTGCAGAGTTTTCACAATCAGTTTCATTCACTTTTCTTCATGATTCATGGTGTTTTATCTTCCAGGAGCAGAAGTAAGGCAGTTCTGGGATACACACGAATGAGACTGGTTCTTCTGGTCATCTGCCAAAGCTTGTGGTTATGCAGTTTCAGAAGACAGTGAAAATCATGGCTGTTCATATCAGCCTTTAATTAAATTTACAGCAACCTCTAGAGTTTACTCATTTAAGGTAGTTGCCTAAGTTAGAGTCCTGTATTTATCTTTGCTCCCATTACTGCCCAATATATTAAAGGTGTTGTGAAGACATTATTCCTGCTCTCATACCTTCCTATCGTTCCTCACTGACGCTCACATTTTGTCTATCCCAGCCTCCACTTTCAGCAGCAACACAATGACTTTTTATTTTATAAACAGAGAAAATTTGTTACTCCCAGAACATACAATCACAGCTAAGTTCACAGTGCCTGAAAAGGTGGTCTGTGATGGCTTTGCTGGCAAACTCATAACTTTGATTAGTGATGGTGAGATGTTAAATCCCCATTACATTAACCTACATTCTGTCTCAAGTACTTGGAATGCTACCAGACCTTGCAGAACAGAATTTCTTTTCTTTCTCTTTTTCCCAAGTTTCCAGCACAGCGTGGAAGGGCAGCTGGCTCTGCCTTGGTGTATTAGAGGCACGGTGCATATTCAGCTGGCTTTTTGACAGAAATTGCTGGGCAAAGGCACAGAGGAGCAGCAGCACGGTACAGAAAGCTCTGATGAGCACTGGGATAAAATAGAGGGAAGTGACTAAAATCTGGTTTTGGTATAAAGTATTCCTTGCTTTGTCCACTTGTCTTGCTGATTTGCTTCCCCTGCTCTTGATGCCCTCTTATCTTTCCTTTTTTCCTCCTCCCCTCACCATCCTCTTCGGCTCTTTTGCACACCCTCTTCCCCCACCTGAATCCTCTATGTCCTTTTTCCACCTCCTCTAGAGTTACCCTGTGTGAGGAGCAGCCAGTACTTGGATTTCATGTGCAGTGCCTCATGCCAAGTGTCTGGTGCCAAAGCAAATGTCTGGTTAAAATGCTGGTCTGACTTTGGGCAGGTGAGTGCTACACGATGGGCTAAGAACTGCTGGGTGTTTGACTGGGGCTTGGCAGCAGCACCTGGGGCACCTCTGCCCTCCCCAGCTCACCACGCCTCCCCTCTTCACTGCTTGTGTCACATGGACAGGGCAGGTCCTTACCTTCCAGCCTGGGGACAGAGGAACTGCCATCGTCCCTCCCCACAGTGTGGGATTCTAGAGGCCACCTTTGATTAATTGTTTGATAAAAAGCTATTTTGTCCAGATATTTTTGCCAGTGTTTTCCTGGGTTTTTTTAGGCCTAGTAGAAAAATTGATTACAAGAGAAAATAAAATCATCTTACATACTTTCTTCCCTCCTTTTGTCAGTCATACTCTGCTTCATACCACTTTTGTTAACAAGATTATTACTGATAGTGGATGAATTATCTGATAATTGCAGCCTGGTATCTAGGATTTTTGACCCTAAAAAAATCTCAATCTCCCACTACAGGACTATTTCACAGGCTGATCAGAAAGAAAGGTCTGCTCTTTGAACTGTTTTTTCTTAATTAATCTGGTATTCAAACAAATTAAATTAATAAATTTAACTCTGACATGCTGATTTATTTTGAAGAGCAAGGTCTCACTTTGTAATATTCCTTGAGAAGACTGTGATTCCTCTTGTTTTATTTTCTGAGTTTCAGACAGAGGTCATATAAAAATAGTAACATATATAAAAATATGTTTTTCCTTCCAGCCATTATTCTTAATTACACACATCCTTGAACCATGCTTTTTCTCCTTAATATTTACACCAGTCTGATGTTTGTGCATTGTTATCATCCCTCCTATCAGTCTCATAGCTCCACATGACTAACTCCCCTAATCTCCGTGGCAGGGAGGAGCAGTGGAGATTGCAATTGTTGTGTATCCCCTGGCAGCCTGACAGATGAAACAATCCCCGCGCAAGGCTCCGCTATCAGCCGGCTCCTCTGGTTACCTGGCAGCGAACTGGCCGCCCCGAGAGGCTGCTCGCACACAGGAACTCCGCCGCGGCAGCCCCAGATGGGCCCGGGCCAGATTCCTGCCTTCCCTGCTGCTCTCAGCTCAGCAGTTTTACAGCTAACTAATTTTACAAGTGTCTTGCACTGATTGCGCATACGCAATCACACGCTGAGTTGGGTCAGGGGACTCATCTGGCTGAAGAGTAATGTGGAAAAAGGACACTGCTGCAGAAGAGAAGGAGAAAGGCAAAGCACTCAGCAGCGTAAACTGTGGAGGAACATGTGCTGGCCAGAGGGGCTCGGCCGCTGCTTAAATCACTGATGGCCGGCTGTCCTCGTCCTTCTGCAAGAAACCTTCCCCCAGTGCCAGCCCATGGGTGGGCAGACTCCCCACCCATGACTTTTAAAGTGGAAGGAAAATGGCACTTCCACAATAGGATATACAATTACTCTTTAATATCACAATAGATGTAGCTCAGGTAAGCAATGACTGCTTACACTACTGGCACAGTGCTTTCAGAGGGACTCCCACAGAGGCCACAGAGTTCTTCTCCCACAAAGTAAGAGTTTAGTGTGGAGAAAGCACCTCTCTCCTTCTTGACAGAGGGGCTTTTTAGGTGTTTCCATTCACTTAGAGCAGGACAGCAACAGTACTACTGACCTGGATGTTCCTACTAAAAAATTTATCTTGGACAAAACCCTGCACCACTGCTCTCCTTAACAGGAGGTGGACTTTCTCCAAACAGTGATTGAGGTCTGTCTCAGTTTTGCCAGAATCGGACAGTTGTGGCTAAGGAAAGAGGCCAGGTCCCCAAAAGTCCCCATTTCTTCAGCTTATATAACAAACCAGTTTCATTTCTGATGGCTCAAAGTGAGCATATATCGAGCCCATTAATAATACAAGGATGTCCAAGAAAAACTGGGAGAAAAGCATTAGGAAAAAAACCCTAAAACCTCCCAAAGAATCTAATCATGATAGGGTGAGAAAAGAATGTGGCTGTGGATTGATGGATGATGTGCAGATATTTTTTGTTAGAGACTTATGAAACAAGTAGAAAGTCCAGATGTTTCAGAGACAGTAAATAGTTCAATATTTCTGAAATGGGTGTTGTCAAGGGAGAAAGTTAACACTGAGATGCCCAAATAGGTTATATCTTCCACTTGGCTTTATCAGTTGGTCTAGCTGAGGTTTTCTTCTGTAAAGAAAAGCATTTTGAGCTTCATCTAAGCAATTCTTTTTCTGTTTATTTCAACTAAACACATCCGGTTGGCAGTTGTAACAAAATTGGATCCTAGTATAGGACCTGGTTGCTGCTGCACATGACCAGGGGAGTGGTACAAGCAGCATGATTGTGGGCTGGTGTAATCTTCCGTCCAGTTTTATCTGTATTGCAGAAACCCAGAGGCTGGACATTTCACCCAAAAGCACAGAAACTGCTGTATACTCACACATTTCTAGCTTGAAAGATCACTTCCTGTCCTCCTCCCAGTTCCTTATAGATTTGCACCTAGCCAATTCAGCTTGGAAGCATTGTTCTGCACTTTTACTATCCCATCTTTTGTTTTCCACTGTCAGTAGCCCTGTTGCTCTTTCTGTTGCTACATATCTTCAGCCTTGACGAAACTCTAGGTCACTCAGCCAGCTCACATTAGTGAGTTGCTTAAAAGACAAACTTAAATCCCAGCTTTGATTTGTGATTTGCTCTGCTAATGCTTAAATCAGTAATAGTTCTTCAGTACTGTGACAACACCTAAGTAAGCCACAGCTCAGCAATAGATTTCTCTTGACATTTTATTTTGGTGGATTTTCAAACAGAGATCAAACCTTGTTTCCAGGCTTTGGTCCAGTCAACCCAGTGGCTTCCCTAGTAGCAGCACACCTGGCAGAGTCTTCTGTAGTCTGCAGAAAGTTTTCTCCATCACTGCTGGGGTTTGGCTGCTGGTTCACTGTTCCTCTCAGCAGGCTCTTACTGCTTGGTGCCAGGATTTTCATCTGCAGTCTCTGGGCTGTCCTTCCATCAGCTCCACAGGGATGGAGGAACAAGTCTGCCTTCCAGAAAGTACTCTGTGTCCTTCCCAGATGTTCATAGGGATCTTTTTGAAACTTCCCACCAATTAATCTTGGGTAACTTCTGTTCTTCTTGACCTGATAGGCACTGGGTATTTTGACTTTTTGTCCTTTCTGGAAGAAGGGGTTTCAGACCCAGCAATCCTTACAAACTTCCATTCATGCAATAGTGAATGCTCTTCAATGGCTTGGAAGATGCATAAAAGCTCTTTCCCGGGAAAATAATGAGTGAGCTGTACTCATTCCTTCTTCCATCATTTTGGAGGCTTTGTGCTATTTATGGCTCAGCACCCACTTCCAGAGTCTGTTCCCCCAGTTTACTACAGCATATTCCGAACCTGTTTTCACACCCCTAGGAGTCACAATTCCTTAAGGTGAAAACCCTGTATACTGCATGTCTGATAGATAATACTTTCCCCTTAGTAACTGCCTTTCTCCAAAGAATTTTAAGTCATTTATGAACACAAAGCAACTCATACTCACACCAACTGAGATAGACTGGGCAGGTTTTGCTGCTTCTTGTCCTCTCTACAAGGAAAATATGCTCAGAAATACAATTTAATTTAAGTTTAAATATTTCTACCTATTTTACAAATTTTTTTTGTAATTTCTAAGGGCAATTCTGAAAAAACTTGTATCATAAATAATATTTTCCTTGGACCTGAGATGTGGTATATGTATGTGTGAGTGTGAGTGCATAACAACTGACTCACACCTCTTCCTTTTTATACAGAAATGTTCTTCCCCAGCAAATAAGAGCACCTAGAACATTAGTAATGCAGAGAGCAGAACAAAGGACAGAATGCAGGCTCGAAGTGTGACCAGTGTATGCAAAATGTAATCATTGCTGGGACCACTAAAAATTGCATGACCAGCAATGATTTATTAGTAGTGCAGAATCCAGGGAAATACTCCCCTCTAAATTATTGTTTCTCTGGCTCTAAGCATTCAATACATTCCCAGCTTGAGCCAGAGAATTTATTTTCTCCTCTCCTCTGTATTTGTCTGTGGTTTGCATTATCATTCACTAAATATACTTGGACATGACATTACTTTTCTTGAGCTACACATTTGAAAACTTCTGTGACTCCCCCTTTGACCCTCCACCATTTCAGGAATTTCATAATTAAATCAGTAACTCACACTCACATAATGAATGGGGCCTCCTTTTTTGGTGTTATATAAATTATATACTTTTCAAATAAGAAGGGCAGAATAACAAAAATTATCTAAAACTCACTAGATTGAAAGGCTTGCAATATGTAATTTTCATGTTTACACAATTCCTCCCTTTCTTCAAGAAAATATGTGAAAATAAAGTGGATTATCTGCCACTGAGACAGCTTAATGGTAGATCTAAAATATAAATGCCTACCACTTTGTCTAAAAAGCTACCATACTTCTGTCACCAACTATTTTCATTAAGAACTTACATGCTTTATGGAAGTATTTTTTCTTTACTGAGCACTCCAATTTTCAAGAAACCAGAGGAGGAAGTATTTTTCATCAAGGGCCAAAAAGAACAAGTTACTTGGGTCTTCAATGAGTCAGACCAAAAAGTATCTTATGTTGACTAAGCTATAACTACGTGCTCAATTTTATAAACCAGGTTTGGTCAAAATTAAGTTTGTCTTGGCTGTGAATTTGCTGAAGATGTTACCAAATACACTGATGTTTGGGGAATCTGCAGACTGCAACTTTGAGAAGAGGAGGGGGCAGACTCAGTTTTCAGATAATCAATCCACAGAGGTACCCACTGGTGTTTCTTGGTGGCCTTTGCAGAGCTACTGCTAATTGTGAGACGTGCCCCACTATTGCTCTAACACCAATTAAGGAAAAGAAGCAGCACACAAAGTGAAATTTCCAAAACTCAGTAAACCTGTGTTTCAATGCTAAAGACAAAGAAAGAGATTCCAGCATGTGCTGGATCTAGAGATGGATAGTTTGTGCTACCTCTCTTGAAAAGGAGGAAGAAGCAGCAGAAAATATCTGCCAGAAAATTGATAAGTTGGGCCATCTAAAACAACAGACAAAGATATATCAGCTGAGCCAAAAATCGTTAATTGGGATGCTGGTCTGGGAGTTCATGGCTTTGTAGCCATGTAAAGGCTGGTGCTTGACTCTTTCTTTTGCTAAGATGCTAGACAAGTTCATCTTTTGAAAATTAGCACATGTGACTAAATACACAATGATAAAAGCACTTATATTATTTCCATAAATTCCCCTGACAGCCATTTGAATGCAAATTGAGCAGAAAGAAACCCTGTTTAAATGAATTAACAAGGAAAGGCAGCAGGGGGATGTGGGGGAAGAAACAGGACTGAATACAGACATACTAGATACGACCTCTTAAAAATAGAGTTGGTTCATATTCAATATAATTGAAGAAGGCATTTCATATACCATTATTTAGGGTCAGAAGACTCTTAATTTATCCAGCTTGAGTGCACTGATACAGTCAAGACAGTGAAATGCTTCATCTATTTCAGTACTGCAAACCAGGGAATGCCTGATACGCGTTTGCTTCCTTTCTTTTGTCTCCATGAACAAAAGAAACAGCAACCTCTTAATTGAAAAGATAACATCACAAAATTGAAATGATACAGCACAAAAATTATGCCACATGTTTAGAATCTGCAGCACAACATACCTCATTTTGGTGAGCCTCTGTTACTGTGCTTGCTAACCTGGCGTGTGCAAACTGTAGAAGATTGATGACTGTTAGAAGATTTACAGGAAAGCTAAAATTAAGCAGGTAACCAGTTTATTTTAACTTGAAAACTGTGAAGTAAGATGAAAGTTTATACCACTTCAGAGTGTAGTGGATTATTTAGACTGTTATTTTTCTGAGAAAAGGATACACTGGTCAGTGCAAACTTTTGGTTCCCAGTGCTGCTGCTCTACTTTGCCATAGTGGAGACTGAGGCTGTGACACTGGTGGTAACACCAGGGGCTGAAGATGAGGAATGATGGCAGAAATAAACTTTTCCTCATAAACTCACCACCAAAGAAACCAGATGGAGACTGCAGGTTCACCTGGGTATTAGTTATCCCAATGCATTTAATTGGAAAGAATTAGTGAAAATAAGATGGATGGAACTTAATCCTGTATGAAGTAGTGTGGAGAAAACAACTCCAGAGGGAAACCAGAAAGAAACAAGGCATATATTCTCTCCACATGTACCTAAAACAGGTATCTGCTGCAATACATCTGCATGCAATCCTTTCAGATCATGAAGAGCAGTAGGTAGGAACAGACCTATTGAAAAATCAAGTATGGGTTGCAAGAAGTGGCACTAGTGACTCATTGTTGAAGAGTGTTCAATTGCCATTCAGCTCTGGTGAGTCAGGGATAGGTGTACAGATGGTTATATCACGTTCATAAGAGAGGTAATATCATGGCACATCTAATTTACAAGTATATTTTCATTTGAAAATAAGGTACTTAATAATAAATAACTTCCATTTAAAGAAAATTTTAATTTCTTTCCCTATTTTTCCAATAAAACTGTAAGTTATTTAACATAGCTCAAAATATTTGAAGCTGAAGTAGCCACACAGTGCAATTCAGTTTAAATAGAATCAGTTTGAACTTTGCCTCAAAATTAGAAACTAGTTGATTTGAATTATAGCAAAAAACAAATAACACATTTAAATAACAACATGAACTGTCCATCAGTTCAATAATGAGAGTTTGAAATAGGCAATAGAACAGATTCCAAACTGTGAACGGGTATCCTTTCTTTATGGCTAACTGGGTTTGACTTCACATGGTTTAAAAGATATATGTGAATGTCTAGCTACAGCTGAAAGAAATTAACTACATCCAACAGATCCTTTCTTGTACAGACCACATCAGAAGATAAATCTAAGAAATGTTTAGACAAAAGGCTCTTTAAAATTAGTCTTTCATGAAAACCATCATTCAATTGTCTTCTTAATGCAACCCAAGATGTAAATATACAATGCCTGTACCAGGTGAAATTACACCAGTGTACACTACCTAAAACTGTAGTACTGCAATGCAAAACACAGCTTTTTTTCCCAAAGAACTCTGACAAAACTAAAACCCAAGCCATGCTGGGGACACAACCTTGTTTCCCCTGCAGAACAGCTGCAGAAGAGAGTCGTAACTGTTTGGAAGGTGCAAGAGGACTGCATGCTAATTGTGATTAGTGAAATTGAGCCCCTTGTTACCAGACAAATTTCATTGAGTTACCAAAGTGAAAGTGCCTTGGGAAGCTTAACATGAAAGGATTACAAACTTGCTTTGCTGGTCTCATCTGTGGGAGGCCTTAGTTGCATAGGGAAAGCACTGCAGTGAGAGCCTATGCTCAAGCACCAGCACTGCTTCAGAGTTCAGATGATCTTTAGGTCAAAATCATTCTGCATTTGATCTCTCTCTCTGCCAAATGGAAGAAAAAAAAGTCCTCACTTTTGTAAAGAATGCAGTGAGGCTTAATGTTGTGGGCTTGTAAAGTTATTTGAATAACAAAGGAGACAGAGCTATAGTAGAATAATGATGCTAAGTCAGGATGTTCCAACAACACAAAACTATGGCACTGATTAAATATTGATGTGAGAAAGAGAATTGGTAGAAATAGATCATTGTATCAGACAAAACATCTTCCCTAGAGAGCTAACAGCTAGTACTGCCCAGACAGACATTCAAAGGCACTCCACGAAACCTAGATAAAAATGGGGAAATATTGACACAACTTCATCTGTTTTAACTGTTGTTCTGTCTGGATTGCAAGATAGCTCCAGGTCATGCAGCAGTTGCTGTCTGAAAATATGCATGCTTCGAACTATTACGTACACCTGTAAACAACTGTTCATGTGATGATGGTCTGAATGTCAGCAGCACAACGGGTCTCAGCTCATATCTAACAGACAATGGAGATTTTGTGGAAGCCTCCAGACAAAAGTGGCATCCTTGAAAGACTACATCTTAATACTCTCCACACTAAGTTGTATGTAAAAGTCTAAAAACTGCCCTTTCTCCCAGCAAGGTTTCAATTGCTTGAAAGGAAGAGAGGGAATCTGAGATAAATAGTAATTTAAGAAAATGTTTCCTAGAATGATTTTGCCATGTTGTCTGGCAATGGTCTGAGCAGAGCTACTGGCATTGTGCCATGTTGTTAAGGGAGCTAAGTTGTGCTGTCAGGCAGCCTTTGTGCTGAACTGTGCCACAGACACCACCTTCCACGGAGATGTTGTCTGCAGCCAAGTCACTGCTCAAGGCATTCCCAGGCCTCATAGTTACTATGGCTGTATGAGAAGGACGTATCACATCCTTTGGGTGTTGGGGCCTTATTCGGGTTCTTGAAGATCAAGAAATGAAGCAGCAAATATATAAAAGTTTAGTTGGTTTCTATGTTTTGAGTTGAATAGGTAAGGTGAGGACCAGTGTTCTGAAACCAGTCAGTTTCTGGTCAGGCACCAGACCTATCTATTCAAAGAATGGCACAATAGCCTTGAGATGGAAAAAAATAAAGCAAACCTGCCTGTCCTGGGGAAAAAAAGGCAAGCAGACTGACCTGGCCAGTCAGAGACAAAAAATTTGCCTCTTTTACCTGATCCTGAAGACTCACATCCATGATAACATGACCAAGGATTAGGGAGCTGTTTTGAAGGTAATAGACCAATAAACTAAGCCTCTGCTTCTGAACTGCATTTGTCTTACAGGAGGGAAGGTGATACACATCATCCCCTCTAGTCAGGTTATACAGATTTGCTAAATTCACCCTGCACTCATTCTCTGCTAAGGAAATGCTCTCTTGCTCCAAATATTTTTGTTTTGCCTTTTCATTCATTGAAGACTTTTCATCCACTGGACACTCATTCCACGCTGTGTAAATGCTGCAGATAGGCAGCAAATTCACAGATAGAGGGAAAAAGGTATAATCCCTATGGTTTGTGAGACCATCAGAACCACAGGGAGCTGTAAGTACCCATAAAAGGGTTGATAAACTGCTTTAGCATGAAGGTAGGCCAGTCATGACCTAATTTTGATATTTGGGATAACTGCAGGAGGACAGGGAATCAAAACCAGACCATGTGCCATTTGGAAAGATGTGTTACAAAGACATACAGAGAAATGAGGATAGACGACAAAATTTCAAAATAAAGTCAATTATAGGTATGCATATCTGACACTAAAGTAGCTCTGCTAACAGAATCTCACATTTACATCCTTTGATTTTTTATTGTTTTTCAACACATTTTCTCTGAGTGTATTTTGAAGGATCTTTCCTACAGGACTCTTTAATTGAATAAGAATATTTAATTGGTAATATTTTTTGCTCTGAATTTTCTATGACTTTTAGTTCAAGAAACTGAATCTGATATACTGTAGCCTTAAAGTAACTACAGAATATAGACATGCAGAACAGACATTCCTCAGTAGAAGCAAGTAATTTTGACAGGTGAAGAAAAATCCGAGCAATTCTGAAGGAGAAATAAATATTGAAACATTTAATGTACTCCAGCTATCACAGCCCATAAATGATTACATGAAAGAGATATTTTATAAAATGCCTGTAGACAAGATTTTTCCTTTTTTCTGTTACCACAGATAGGACTAAAGTTTCCTCATAGGAAACTTTAAAATGGAGAAAAAATGATGGCATTTACCTTACCATATGGAGGTCTACATATTTCAGTACAGTGGTGGTATCCAACATGCTTATCTTCACTCCCACTTGACTTTACATCTGTCTGACTACCCAGGAGAGTGATGCATCTGGAAAGGTTGAATAGGCCAAGGGAGTTTACATGTATTTTGCAATGTTCTTGAGAAAATTTACTGGAGAGAGGTCAACATGTCTTTTTTCTTGTATCTCTTCGCATTAAATAAAAACACATTGTATGTTATTTGAACATCCTGACGTCTAGGTTTATTTGTTAGTTTGTTTGCTTTCATGAAGAATGCAGAAATGTATTTGAAAATGTTTGCTTTTGAGAACCTTGTATGCAAGGGGAATGCTTGAGAGGGCGTAACATGAGGATTAGTACTGAGTAACAGATGTAGATGAAGAGAAAAAACAGGTTTCTGATGAAACAGATTACAGCAGAAAACGCTTTCTGAAGAAGTTCATAGAGTTGCAGTCCAAAAATTAGCATCTTTGTTATTTATGGCAGTGATTCATGGTAGGCTGTGACAGGATGCATGGGAATGGGGCACGTCCCTGAGAGAAATGGTGGGGAGGGTTGAGCAGTGCCAGGGAAAAGGACTCGCCCGGGGGAGGGGAGGCCTTTCACATGCCTCCTCTGTCCGTGCAGCCGCCCAAGGCACAGGCTTTGATCTGCCCGGGATGACAGTGAGCCAAACTGTCCTCATTCAAATGAATCCACCAGACAGTTGTGAGACATTCCTCAAAGGGTCACCAGCAAAGGGCTGCGGAGGAGGGCAGCTCTGGCCATGCTCCTGTATAGCATCTCCTCACAGCCTCACCACCTGCTGCAATTTCCCCCCACATCAGGCTCAATTTGTATGCAAATCCTCCCTCATTTATTCTTGCTCCCTTCGGAAAGGACAAATTAAGTATAATAACTGTAATTGCTTTAATAACATGAAGAAAACGACACCTTTATGGGACCAATAATCAAAGACTGAGACAGTAATACAGCATGACAGGTGTGAAGGCATGCCACCAGCAGTGATTTTCCCATTTCAGTATTTCTTTCGTTGCCTTGAAAAGTGTTTGTCTTGGTAAGCCAGGCATGGCTGGTCCCTGGCTGTAAGCTCCACACCATTCCTGACAAGCCAGGGGGGTTCCCGTGGTAGAGGCACCACTGGCAAGTGGCAGCTCCATGGTAGCAGTGGCCACAGGCCATCAGCACCTGGCTCTGGAGGACGTGGGCTGGCATTGCCTGCTGAGGTAGAGCTGCTATTGAGGCCTCCTCAGATGGGTGTCTGCCCTCAGCTCTGTGGCAAAAAAATATCTTACAGCTAGTAGGTGGCAGGCTCAGGCAGACAGCCATCCCTGAGGAGGCCTCAGAGCCACAGGTCTCTGTGCCATTCAGGATGGGGGCCCACACCTTGCCAGGCTCACCTTCTGCACCCCTCAAGCTGAACCAAACATTATCTATTTTTGGCAACTTGTTCTGCTTTAATTCTGGCATTAGTAAACAAGAATCAACTTTCAGCACAGTCAGCTGGGGCAAGGCACAGTTGATCTTGGCCTTTAGTTATACTCAAAGCCATCTACTAACAGTTACATTTTCTAGCTATTGGTATTGTAACCTGTAATTTTCGTCATAAAAGAGAGTCTCAGAACTATCCTGTAATAGTCCCTGCTTTGGTAAAAGATAAACCCACCATCAAAGATCAATTATTGCATGAAGCAGAGTTCCCACCCAAAATAAGTAGATGTGGAAACACGAAAGATGATGAGAAAATGGGCCTTCATGCATACTCTGATGAAGAATGAACAGAATACTGTGTCTCATCTGGAGATAACCATGAATGAACTGGTCCTTGGGTGCCAGGGGAATTCCAGATCTGTGTTAACAACCACTCCAAGGGCACACTTGTGTGACATGGGAGAAAGATGTGCAAATAGGTGTGAATATCAAGGAGTTTTAAAAGGTTATATACAGGCAGAAATTAAAAGGATCCAGTCACTTACTGGAACCACTGACTTGTAGTGAACATCTCCTCAGGCCCAAATCAAGTTAGATGCAAAATGGTTCTCACAGACCAAGTGCTTGAGAACATGCTAATCAGTGGTATCCAGGCAGTACAAAGTAGCACACTCGAAAGAAAAAACAGTTTCTGTTTAATTTGTTTTGAACCAAAACCTAAAAGCAAAACTGCCTTCTGAATCTCTCATAAGAAGACAGAACAAGATTCACCATCCCACAGCAGTTTTACAGATTTGTCCTCAGTATTGAAACCTAGAAAACAAGGTATTTCTAATCTACAGACACTGCATGCATTTTCTTTAATGTCTATGTCACCAATACATCTACATGTGAAACCACCATATTTGACCTTGATATTAAAATTCTTCAGAGATCAAAAGTGAGTGCTAAAATAGGCAAGATATTTACATAGCCCATAATAGTAGAACCTTATATTACTGGCACCTCTCAGTGGAGACAGGCCTGAACCAAAATCTCAGGTCTGCACATCATACCAAGAAAAGAAAACAAACAAGAGCTAATGCTCTGTCTCAGATCTCAGAGGGTTACCAGGAATGCTCCTAGTTCTGTTAAAGACTTTGGTGCATGGGTGTTTGGTGTTCTTAATGCTCCAGAAATTAAAGAAAAACAAACACAACCCCCCCTGCCCNAAAAATAAAAGAAAAACAAAACAAACTCTCTTCAGTCTGAGAGTGAGCACTGAAGTTGGCTTGCCATGTGAATGAAATGAGAGAACCCCAAGAAAAAAAGCCTCAGCAACATACTGCTATCTTTGGGTAAACATTTGTTTGCAATATCTTTAAAAATAATACTGTCAACTTCAGTGATTGACGATTTCACCCCATTTATCACTGACAACCAGAATTATTTTTTCAGCTGTGGATCATGTTAATTGTGGAAGCTAATAGGAAGGAATGTGAGGTAAATGGTCTCAATACCTTTAGTATATGTGATGACTTTCACAGACTTGCAGTACTGTATTTACTGTAACCAAAAGGTCATGCTCTATATCTTAAAGGCAAAAGTGAATTTTCCTGCATCAATCACATTCCTGCAAACCACAAAAAATATTTTAGACAAGGCAATCAGTAATTCTTAAAATCAACCTTTGCTTCAAATACTTGAAGGAAGTCTTTCAATTCTGACACCCATGTGTAAACCAGAGAGGATTACAACTATCTAGTTGGCAAACAAAGCAATTTATTAAAAATGGACTAATGCTGTTATAATTCTTATTGCTGGAAATGAGCAGTAATTTCTTCTCTGCAGCAAGGTAAGTATTGAGAAAATGATGAGATTGCATTTTTCATTCTACTGTTAGGCAAAAAAAAAAAAAGTTTTCCAGATACCGCAGTTAATCAGTGGTAATTTTAAATGGCGCAATCCCAGACACATCTTGAATCTCTAGGTCCTAAAAAAATACCATAGGTGGGAATGCTATAATGAAATAATTCTGATGTAGTTTTGCAAACAGGTATCTGTTTTCACAAACATTAAAACTTGATACTGGCAGAAATGGAGTCTTTTAAAGTTACAATAATACTGCGATTTAGGTATAAGTTTCTCTGAGGAAATGCTAGGATATGTGCTTTCAAATAAATGACACAAGATAGAAAACACTATTTTAGTGTATGTTAAGAGAACACAAAGTGGATTCATTTCTATAGAAGAGATTTTTAAAGCGCCAACTTTCACGCATAGCAGGAATTATTGCTTTAAAGGGACTATGTTGAGATCAACAAGCCCAAAATGTAACCTACTATAAAATTAGACTCTTTACATTTTTTTACAGAATTCTCTTTTGATCCTAAAATATCTATCAACCTTCCTAATTCAAGACTGTCATATTGCGAAAACATCAAATACTTTGCTGTGTGATTGGCCATTAAACCTGTTTTGGTTTTGCAACATTCGTATGCAAGTCATGATTTCCCCTCTCCTGCATACCATCTCTGGGATTATGCATTTGAACAGCACCAGATCTTTTGTTTGGGATTTCCATGATTTAGCATTTCAGCTGGCATTTCAGTGATCTATAACAAAGTTATAAGGCTCCTGTACCTCTGTGTTAAATGCTTCCTTAGAAAGATGGCCTCTTTTCATACAAGGAAGTTGCCAAACCACAAAAGGATTTTTTGTCTTCTTTTACTTATTATATGCAAATGATTTCTAGTGCACACTGAAATGCAATAAATTATAATTCTATGGCATGGTAATAAAATGAACAACAACGTTTCACTTTTGCAAGGTGACAGGCGGAAAAAGAAGTACTGTGGTGTCTGGTTTTATTTGTTGTCATTTTTAGATACAATTCATCCTCTTGCTTCTTAGTAAGTGGGCAGATTTTCAAATATATGTATTGCTTTTTCATGTGTGAGGAAGTGTTTCTGTGCTTAGAAATTAATTACAACAGATTTTCATTAAAAATCTGGTCTTTACCAAAACCAGCCTAGTGAAGAGGGGAGATTTCATCGCTGATGATGAGAAGAGAGAAGAGGGGAGATTTCATCGCTGTCTACAACTTCCTTGGGAGGGGAAGAGGAGGGGCAGGCACTGACCTCTGCTCTGTGGTGACAGTGACAGGACTCAGGGGAATGCCCTGAAGAAGAGTCAGGGGAAGTTTGGGTTGGATATTAGGTAAAGGTTCTTCACCCAGAGGGTGGTAGGGCACAGGAACAGCTCCCCAAGGCAGTGGTCACAGCACCAGCCTGACAGGGCTCAAGAAGGATCCGGACAATGCTCTCAAGCACATGGTACCATTCTTGGGGATGGTGCTGTGCAGGGCCAGGAGTTGGACTAGATGATTCCTGTGGGTTCCTTCCAACTCAGAATATTCTGTGATTCAGGCTATTTTCAGGCAAAATGTATCTCTCTTGCCGTAATCATCCCAAACCAGTATTGGACCTTTTGCTGGTTACTTCAGTTGGGTTTTCTGTTAAACTGACAACAAGATTAGGATACTTCTGTTCTCTCCTAGTTTATTGCCACAGGTAACTGGAGCTCCACAGACTACTTTTACTACCCATACTGACATCTGTATACCTCCCTTTCCTAGAGAGATTTGGTGATTAAAAAATTAAGGTATATTTAAGACATTATAAATGGAAGTGCTGAACATGTTTGATGCACAAACATATCCTCCACAACCAAGGCTATCCTGAATATATCCCATTAAAGCCCACCAGAATACCACAAATTACATTTTCCTCTGAAATTCAGTGAATGAACAAGCAATATATAGAGCCTATTTTGGCCTCTCTAAACATAGTTGCGATAAAAGCTAAAACACATTATAGCAGCTCGAATTAAGAATAAATGTCTCAGAACTATTTAAATTAAACTTCATCTTCAGTCAAACCCACACAATGAAATTAGTCAGTTCACTCATGAGGGCACAGGATTGAGAGGGGTAATGATCTTTTTCAGTTTCTTCACCTAACAGAATTCAATACAGCCCTACTTGATTTCAGGTGTCCTTTTCAACTACAGATGCTGAAAAAGGTATGGTTTTTGTTTTATGTAGGATATGGGACTCCCTCTTATCCTCAAGTTAACCTGGGCCCTGGATGACTAACTCTACAGCTGACACAAACAGATGTTTTTATTTGTTTAAACTATTAGGTCAAAGGGCTAATGAGCTAATGAAAATTCTTTTAAGAGCTATCAAATGAGTCATGATTAGCTGCTTTTCATTTCCTATTTGTATGAAACAAAAGATTTAAAAAGAATTCTCAGGTTACAAATCTTTAATTTCATTCCTAGTCTTGGTTAAGAGGCAGATTTAAGAACAGTGACATGAAAAAAGCATACCTCAGTAACTGCATCAGCAACTCCAGTCTGGTTCAGCAGTGTTCTTCCATCTTCTTGCATTGTGAGAGCACCCTCTACTCAAACAGTGTTTGACAGCATAACATTGAGTTGTTTCAGCAAGATTCTACTTTTCCCAGAATATATTCCTTCTGTAGCTTTCGTTTTGTATATGTACTTTGCCATGTCATTTATTTAAAAAGAATTTCTAGTCACATAACATGTCCCTCAGTTTAATATTATGGAATAATTGTGTAGGGATTATTTCAATCTCTGTTTCACCAATAAAACTGCAATATCTTTCAGATATATTTCCAGAGTAACAACATCTTGCTGTGGAAAGAAATCAGCCAATTTTTAGAAGTTTCTATTTCATATGTACGTATGTGAATGTGTAACTCTATATGAAGTACCAATGATTCACAGTAGTATTTGTTTTCATTTATGAGTAAATAATTTGTCCTTAAGAATCCAAATCAAGGTCAGATGCTGTGCTCCCAAACTGGCTACTTACTCAAGAAACAAAAACTTATCAAATCAATTCTACACAGTGTTTATTTTTTTTTTTTTTTT
>VZTZ01035266.1:39864-63064 GCA_013400955.1 Drymodes brunneopygia
TTTTTTTTTTTTTTGATAGTGGAAATCATGTATAAATCACAAACAGTACAAGTTCCCCATGTCAGCAGTTGACCACTTGATTGGGTCAACTTCTTTGTATAGACACTGTATTTTTAGTATAAAGTCAAGATAATATGGCAGTTAACTAATACTTTTGACTACAGTAAAGATACAAACTTTTGTAATATAAATTAATTGCCATTACAAAAAGGCAACTGTATTAAGTAATACGGTACAAAAATCTGCAACTTCTATAAATATAATGAAATGCAAGAAGTTAAACAAAATAATACATCACAGATTTTTGTACAGCGCATTTGAGTAGGCAAGCTAAGATACACATGGAGCATTATACAGCAAGAAAGAATATCAAAACCCACTAAGACTTAACTTTTTAGCCATACAAATGCTAGAAGTACAAGTACAGGACACAACATGAAGCAGTTAAGATTACCAGCTCAGAGTGGGCAGACAAAGAAGCCTTACTGATGAGTTGTAAAGCATTAGGCAGCAGACAGAAGGTTGTCAAAACCAGCTGTTGTTGGATACTGATTGATAATGTTTTCATTCTGACGGCTGAGACACTGCAGACAGCCACAGGTCTGAGAAGAAGCCCAGTGTGGGCACACACACATACACACACAGAGTAATTTAACAGATGGCTAAAGAACATTAAAGCACAATATCTTCTTTAAAAAGACAACGTTCACTCCTTAATGAACTTGCATGTAGAGTAGAACCTAGTGCCCAAGTTTATTCCACCTAAATGACAAACACATGTGAAAAGATTTAAACAAACAAAAAACCAAAGCAACTGAGATTGGTTATCTGAATGAAAACTGCACGATGCTTACGTATTCTACCATAGCCAGAGCATTCAACAACACTACAGACAAGGAAGTGACATGAGCTGCTATGAACATTGTTATCCCCTCATAAAAAGGTGAAGTTGTTTATAGACATTAGAAAGGTACACATCCATTAAGTCCATCTACAACACAAAACCACAGAAGTACTACATTCAAAGTAAAGTGTTGGTCTTAGCCTTCAGCAGTTATGAGGTATTGTTTCAACCTGTGATGAGGAATGATTACTGTATTAGTAAGAAAAAGCATACTCAAAATAATTCTGAAAATTAAAATCACTGCTTCTGTGCAGTTGAAATTTGCCTAAAGAAACAACACTGAAGTATCAAAAGGTCCTACTCTAAGTGGCCACTGGCATACTCTGAAACCACATTATCAAGGACTTCTTGGGCCTTTCCATGCTAGTCATGTAGCACCTTCAAACAGTGCATAGCCAGGACATCACAACCAAAATGTAACTTGGAGCCACTGAAGTTTTTGGACCAGACAAACTCACTGATGGTAGAAGTAAGTACAGTTTCAAGAATGCAATACAGTTGGGCTTATTTTCATTTCCTGTACCTTTTGGTCCATAACAAAACAAAAGCAGGAAAAAATAGTAAAAAACTGTTATTTCACATCTTCTAATCAATGGCCAATGAAAAAGCAGTAAAAGCTTGGAATCCCTCATTATGTCTCCCCAAACTGCCTGCCTTCTCTGGGAAATGACGCTCCTACTCCTCCTCCTCACTCGTTTTTCACTGTCCCTAAACAGAACAGAAATTTGGGGACCTTGTGGAAATCTGGGGACTCTGTAGCCTTTAAGCTCACGTCAGCAAAGACAAGAGTTTGGAAATGTAAATTAGATCCAGTTCCTCTTTAAATCCAGGGAAAGGAACCTCCTTAGCCCCCACAAGAGAAACTGATGGGCAGCTGGGTCCCGACTAAAGTGTGCAGAGAGAACTGAATCAAAGCAGGGCTCTTCTGTGCTTCAAAATGTACAATTCCAGTTCTTGGTTGTTTCCAAGAGTATTAGGAGTGAGACAACTGATCTGGCAGGAAAGAGAATATAAAACAAAGCAAGGACATGCCCTTCAGGCTTCCTGCCTTTTCCATCTCAAAATTAAACAAGGAGTTTACCAGTTTTCCCAGCTTCTTTCTGATAATAGGAAGCAGTTAAAACAGTGGGAGCAATGCAAAAAATTAATGGAAATTGAAAAGTAAACTGAAATACCTATGAGAAACATTTTGTTTAACAAAGAGCAAAATTACAATTAATAGAGAAATGGCTTTTATGAGCCTTTAAAAGCCGATCTTTGCTATTTTCTTATCCCCAAATAAACTAGTGAGAAACTACAATAAACTTCAAACAGAAAATAAATGCTCGGAGTGGAAAGATATGCTGCTCAAAGCCCCGAAAACAAGGCATTGTGTGTTTCAAGACAGAAGCAGAGTCAATGAGGAACTAATGACACCTCACTTGAGTTTATGTTTGCAGACACTCATGCATGAGGGTAGCTGAATGCACAAGGCACAGCATTCAAGGCGTGCACCAGTCCAGTGACTGGTCTGCACATACCCTGTTGTCACTGTGAACCAGTGGCCTGGCACGTTTCTTTAATGGACAAAATCAGTTTACAAGGTTTTCAAAAACCAACAAAAGGCAGCCAAAATACTGCAAATCTACAATGGGGAAAACATGGAAAGAGAAGTGGACTGTGTTACCCAAACCAAATAAACTTTTTCTAAATGTATTACAAATGTTGTTTCCAATGACTACTTTTTTGTCTTCTAAGTAACACTTAGCCCAGAGGAACTTTGAAAGAACAAGATATAATCCCCTTGAAAAGGGAAGCTTATAGAACAAACACTGGAAGACCCTTAATTACGGGATAGGTGCCTTGGCAATGTTACAGTAACAGTAGTAGTCTATGAATGAGTGATAAAGGAAGCAATCCTTATTTAAAATCACTTATATGTCTAACTAGTAATAAAGCCTCCACAGATGAATTAACTGGTATTTGCCCTGCTTTTCTTATGGAAAACTACTTTCAAAGAAAATTATTACTTTATCCAACTTCCGTATATTTCTAAACTTTTTCATATACTTCTAAAAATCTTTTTACTTCGATCACCTGTTTATGTCAGCTATTTTCCCCAAGTATTGTTACCTGTGCACATCTGTTTGTTAATTTACTTTTCAGGAAACTTCCAGCAAAATACCATACTGCCTCTGGCAGAGTTATGCAGTGACTTTAGAAGAGACTCAACTAACTTGTCAACTGTGTTTTCACTTAGTGAAACCTCATGAATAACCTTTGCATTAACACAAAACTGCTTGCCTTTTAGGTATCCTAATAAGGTTCTCAGTGGCTGTGCTTTTCTATAAAGTGAGGTCAATAAACAAGCTAAATTAGACTCAAAAATTCTTTAGACATTAGTTATCTTTTAAAAGCCAAGGTAACACGTGGAATTCCTCCTTTATGGACTGTGTTATTTTTGTGCGTGTAAAATTTTCTACCAAGGATGATTGTGATGTGAGAAAGCAACATGCAGTGTGCAGAAATAGTGGTAAACAAAGAGGAACTTCCTACTTCAGTAGTGTAGACAACTTTACTGGAAATAGTTGTGTACCTGATTCACAGAACATTTATTTTAACTAAAGGACATTCTGCATTAACTCTGTATGAACAATGTATCACAGCTCAGCCTTGATACCACACTGTAATTAAGCTGTGACAGAGTGAGCAGGTACAGCGATGCGTGGGAACCTCTTCTGTCTCTCAGCTTTCACATTCTTGAAGGTTCGAAGTCTCTCTCTTCTAGCAAGTTTATTAGAAGGGAGAAGCTGTCTTTTACTGCCTCCATATCATCCAAGGAGCAGGGTTTAAGAATCCAGCGCTTTCCACGTGCAAGTGGCTCAAGTTCAAAATATTTTTTTATCTATTAAGGAAAAAAAGAGAGACCAATGTATTATATTACGACAACTCTCTGTCTCATACCTAAAAAACCAAACCAAAAACAGAAACGCATAAGAAAATCAGGATATTCATTTCTAGAATCTTACCCACAGCTGCTCTTATAATACAGGTTATATGACATGACCTGAAAGTGTTTTCTTTAGGGGTGAGTGACCTGCTTGGAAGCTACCATTCTACCCATACATTTAACAGCATGGGAGGTCTAAGAAAGAATTGTACTGACTCGAGGCAAAGAGCAAAGCACATGAAACATGTGCTCAAAACCATATCCAAAACGGCAAAACTAAATAAGAAATTTTAGGTTGTGTTTGTATTTCAATGGTAAAAATGTATGTTTCATTATACTCTTATTGGTAAACACTTAATATGTAGAATTTGTCACCATACTACTGTAACTTCACAAATTAAACATAAAAAAATGTACAGATCCTAAACATTCCAGTCAAACATGAGCTATAGTACAGCATCTCTCTGTGACGAGGAAAATCCTATAAAAATAAAAATTCTTCCAAAATTACTTAGTTTTTCTAAAACTAAACATAGAAGACTAATACATTAATGTTAGTAGGATAGTAATAAATATTATACATGAAACGTGATGGAGTTTCTTGGAAACACCAATCATTACTGACATTGCAACAACTGTCAAGGCACAAATACAGATCCAGAAAGACTGAGAAAGGAAAGATTTTAATTTAGTAGTATACTCCAATCACTTTTCAAAATAGAAAGTACAATATCAAAACATGTTTTTGATGTCTCTTAGAAGAGAACAGCAGCCTGCAGGTCATACTGGTCCACAGTTTACTGTTTTCATTAAAATTTTAGTCTTCGAAGGTATTCGACCCAAAAATCTACTCATGTTTGACTTGTCCAATAGACTTTTAGTTTTTACATCCAAAACTATATCCCTCAGTTCTCGCCACTGTCCATATATCAACAGAAATACTTAGTCCTGTCTTCATTTGCACATTCTTGTTCATTGTAATTATTGCCAAAAACTCTTAACTTTCTTTTAGTACAGACTGTGCTGTAAATATGCATATGTATAGGAACAGTTACTCAGAACATGGTAGGCAGCAGAGCCCTAGACAGGCAACTGGAGCCACACTTTGTAAGGCTACATGTGCAGAAGGAATAAAAAAGAGGAAGGAAAAAAAAGGCTTTTGAAGTCTGTACCAACTGCAACATCTCTGTGTAGCTCTTACAGTGTCTACTGATAGATAACCAACGGTTTTGTTTATCTATTAGTGTATTCTAATAGAAGAAACCAAGTTGAGTTGTATCAACTCACATAATTCAGAATGCAACTATGATCATGTGTCAGGAAGGCTTTCTCACTTTTTAGAAAGGAATTTCAACCAGAATGTTTAGTAAGAAATATCAGGGGGAAAAATGTGGTTTTGAGATGAGAACTTCTGCTTACCCAGAAATTACACCGTGAGAAATTTTAGATCTCTTTCCATCAAAGTAGAATTGTATCAATAACATTTGAAAATGAAGTGTGGTACTTGACATTCATTTCCCCTCAAATTTTAGAAAACATACAAGTTGAAATAAATGGGGCTTCAACAAACCAGAATTTTAATATTAACATACCTACTTTTCAGCATTGCTATCTCAGTGCCACACCAGTATCTGATATGTTAGCACAATTATATGTCATAAAAACCAAAATACTAATATCCATAAGGGATGTATTGCAACTTTTCCAGCAGCTTGAATTTACACCCATTAACACACTGAGTTAATGGCACTGATGACAGTACTGGAGAAGCAGGGTAAGGAAACTCTGTCCCCTGTTTCAGCAGCAGCCTCCTCGACTGTCACACGAGGGGAGAAAATAAAAGCTGCATGGGAGGATAACAAAGCAAGGTGTCAGTGCAGCCAGCAGACAGAGCTGCCCGCTGGTGTTAAGCTGACAAATATGGCTGAGTAATGTGAGATGTTTCAGACCCACAACCCAGAGGATGTCCACCACACCCCCTCTACTGGAAGACTATTGCCATCAGACCCTGGAGCTCACTGAAGTCAGTCTGCAATCTTCTTTACACAGCCTCTTGAATTAGGGCCCTGCCACATGAAGGGAGGTCATTACATTGTAAGGACAGCACTTGGGTTTAAAAGTAGAAACACATGCTCAAAGAAATGATGGCAGTGAGCAGACTAGCACTGAGAGTTGTTCATTTGTAGGCAAACACAACACAAGTTACCAAGGGAGCCTCCAGCCAAGAAAAACACAATGCCTTTAAGCTATATTTCAGTGACTTCCGATGCCAACAGCATCAACCAATTTAGTGAAACAAATTTTGCAGATAAATTATTTGAATGCCCAAAGTTGATTAAAATGTATTTTTTTCTGTTTCTATCTGTGTAATCAAAATGTTACTAAATCAGTGACGTGCTGTCATCATTTTCCACTCTAAGGAACAGTTCAGAGTATCTGCATTAATAGGTCCTAGATGAACGCTGAAATAAATGTGTTCATTAGGCAATTGTTTTTAAAATGTGAGGGTTTGATACTGGCATGAAATCATAACTGCTTATATTCACAGGTAACAGCTATTTCATTCATACCTTCTGCACAGGAAAAAAAAAAGATTTGCTAGATGACTCGTGTCTAATTCAAATCTAGAAAAATAACACTAATTGGCTTACAAATAATAACTAACTAAACCAGAAGTAGCACAGAAATGATTTTTCACAACCCAAGGGACACTTTGTGGTGTGTTACTGTATTTCCTCATTTAAACTTCACACCACAATGGAGTTTGCTAAACCTCAAGGTTTTGCTAGCGGGCTCTCTGGACTTTGAAACTTCCAGAAAGAAGTTTGCAGACACAAATATTTTCCAATTTACTATAACTTCTCCTCCGTTTAACTCAGAAGAAGTCATTCTGTACTAAAACCAAGTACTTTTTTTAGACTTGAAAAAAGAACCATCTTTTACATGCAACAGATGAAACATGAAAAGACTGACACAATCAGATGCCCAATTCTTTTTATACAGCTGACTTTTCCACTGGAATGCTCTCAGCTCTCCATCCATATTTGTTTTTGTAGTTCCTTTCTGCCCCACTGACCATCATCCATGCTCATTCCCTGCAGATTTCCTAAGAGGATGTACACTGAGCACCAAAGTATCCAAAGAAAGCTGAAACTCACTGAATGCTCACATACCTAGGTAGCTCTTGCATAATCAGTGGTTACTATTTTACAGCTCCCTTCAACCATAAAGGGATGAGTTCCTAAGAGAAGCTCTTCTGCCTTCCCCTCTGCATAAAAAGTGAAAAGCTTTCCACCTGTTCATGGATGCTGAATTGAAATATAAAGACTCAAACATGCTTCAGACACATTAGATGCACATTTACATACTGCCTCTGCATTTTCAATAGTTTACTTTGTCATTACCAAATTTTTTAGATATAATCTTAGAAGAAAATACAACCAATTAAATCTAATTTTAAGACTTCTTTACTAATTTTTATAGGATCTCACTGTATGTATTGACTCCACATGGGGGCCTTGTTTTATAGAGAACCTGACATTGTATTTACGCCACATTCTGAAGTCAATAAAATCTAACAATACACGTTTGCAGTTCCCACTCTTCCCACACTCCACCTTCTAAGTCCTATTCTACTGGCACAATACACTACACATATGGTTATCAAATGTTGCTTAACCTACGTGCTAGGAAAGTCAAGACACAATAAAAAGGATCAGTGCCCAGAACCTCAGCTGGTGTAAATTATCATAGCAGCGTGGAACTGATGTTACTAAATTGATATACGTAAGCTGAGTAACCAGGCCCTGCTGAAAGCTTTTCTATGTTCTATTACTGAACCTCATCATGTAGACAGTTCACTACACATGTGAACATAAGATCTATAGGAAAACTTAGATGTTATAATAGATGAGCAGAGTAATCTCTATTATTCAACATGAAAAAAAGCTGATTGAAAGCATTATTTTTTCATTCAAATTCAAAATTATACTACCAAATTTCATCAACACAGAAAACCTTCCAGCCCACTGTGACTAATCTGCTGTAAACAAATACAAAATTCAGATAGTGACTTACATTACCAGGCTGGTAAATGGAGAACTTAATGAATAAAATATTTTTTCATTCATTGCTGTTTTATAGAACAATTTCACTGGGACAAAAAAATTTTAACAAAACATGTATATTATATCCAATTAAAGGCTGCCTGGTCTTGTCAGTGTCCCCACTAGACTAAATTTTTGAAAGACTTTCACAGGATTTACCAAGTATTACTGCAAATGGTGACTGAGGAAGGTATGAATTAAACTAAAATAATCTAATTTGCTGAATCCATGTATTAACCGTAAGTCATGGTGCATTCATCCATTCCAGATCGGCATGGACAAGAAACAAAGTAATAATGGGAGATTGGAGTATCCCATATTCACACTGTGAAAGTTTCACTTAGCTGTGATGCTGATAATATCTTTTCAGACATCATAAAAATCTGCCTTTTGGAGCAACCATTTAGAAGATGCAGGAGAGAGGGGGGGATTTTGCTTGCTGGCTACATGAAAAAGAGACAAGCTGCCTATAACAATTCTTGTGCAAATTCAGTATATTTGGAGAAGAGAAAAAGCCAGGAGTCCTTTACATAGCATTAAGTTTTAAAAAGGGAAACTACATAAAATTAGGAACTTAAAGAAAATTAACTGTGCAGCTAAAAAGGTAAAATGCTTGCAGGTGGCATAGAAAAAAATACCATAATTAGAGGCTCAGAGTATATTTATACTGCTACAGAAGACTTTAAAATAAACAAAAAAGCTTTCAACAGTTGCAGTAAGGAAAAGGATGGTATTAGAGGTAAAAGAAGTCATGTCTAAAAGAAGAAAAAAGAAAACAAAAGAAAGGAAATTCTGGCAAATTAAATAGAAACCACAAATGTTGACCTACTAACCATAGAGCAGAACTCATTACTTAAATCACTACTGAGGCTAAAAAGTAAGTTGAAATCCACTCTAGCTTATGTTGGTGTCTCGATTGCAAACTGCACAGCCTCTTGAGCTGCTGCATGTACTTTTCTGCTGGTTCTTTTCTGAGTACAGTGATTTATAGGAATGTGTGGAGTGGTCTGATAGCCTCTTAATCTTAAATCAACCAGTTCAATCCACTGTCATACAGGAGTTAAAACATCCATGCTTTTCCTGAAAAATCTGCTAGAAGGCTCCTTATCTGACAGTCCACTTGGCTAAAAAGGACCTCCTGTCTGACCAGAGCAGCTGTAACATGCACAACTGTCAGCCAAAGTTTTGTAATACTTTTTCATCCTACAGAGACACTTCACTTCTCCTGAAAAGATACTTCATGTATGCCTGCTCGTATGCTTCTTCTTAACAGTGATCTCATCCTTGTCTAGAGGGATCCTTGTAATGCACCTATGCATCATAAGCACTCCTCCTAAAGCACCTGTACCTCATGTTTATTGATTCCATATGCAACATCTCTTACACAACAGGGAGGGGAATGAAAGTGCCTCAGCTGATGAGAAGGGATGGTGATGTGCTGTGGTCTGGAGCAACCTATGCACAGGGCTACTCCCAGGAATGCCAGCTGAGGTCCAACAACACTATCAGACACAAATGCTTTTATATTCTAGCTCTTTGAGGATACATATTTCACTGCTTACTGACTTTAACGTGCCAGGGAATCCAAAGTCTGTATGTACAATGTTAAAAATTTGCAATGAGTCCATTAAGTGCATATTAGGATAATCAGATTTATGTAACTGAGCTGCCATTAAAAAAAAAAAAAACAACTTTAAAATATAACCTGCCGAAGTAAAATCCAAAGAAAAAACAAGTCTGTCTTCTTTAGTGTTTCTGTGTGATAGCAGGGTAAGCAATTTCTCTAGGCAAGATTACAAAACCATCAGAGGCCTTTTAGTACATCTCACAAGTAGTGGTGAATGCTTTACAAATTGGTATTTCTAGTTTGTACAGCTTTCCAAATTTTTTTTCTGTTAGATTTTGCCTTTTATAAAAAACTACCTGAAACATGTCCAACTGAGCTTTGTACTCAGCTTTGTAAGAGAGCTGGATGATATTTTTGGCTTCTAAGTCTTTACAAAGAGGAATACAGTCACTTAAAGTAATGTACACAGTGCTTTGTGCATGTTTCCATCCTTGTTATCTCCAGTGACCACAAGTCACAACACTTTTTAGATTGCAAGTGATGGCTGAGAGAAACATTTAAAGAAGATAACCAACTATTCAGAATGAAGAAATAGGATGCCTGACAAATCAGCATAGCCACAATATTCCAGAGAGCACAGAGTATTGGCAAATGCAAGCATGAGACAAGAAAAGGAGGAGTGAGCTAGAGAGCTGGAAGGTTTTTAAAACAGAAAAGCTAGGGTTTTTTTTACAGATAGACAGAGTCATGTTACAATGGGTCTGGACAAATAAGATAGATGAGAGTGAGGACAGAAAATTGCAGAGGTTGCAGAAGTACCACTGAGATTTGTATGTGGATGGAAGCAAAGATAGGCTTTGAGAAGCTACTAGGATCCATCAACTCTTTGCACAAGTCTTTACCACACAACAGTGTACTACAGTGCATTAGATTTTTTTGTTAGATTCTCTTATTTTGTACAAAAGAAATAGTAAATCATGTGTAGCTGCTAAAAACATACACCTATACTTTGCCTTCTATGTCTTATTCACCCAGGATATTCCCTTCATATAAGCATGTGCTTTTCTTTCAACTGGAAGAAACAGAAATAACATAAGAAGAGCAGCAGCATACCTAAATGGAGAAAACCAGACTTCCAGAAGAAGGTTCCTATAACCATATAACTGGAAGAACAAGACAAGGGCTCACAATTTTCCAACCCTAGAGTGAGTGAAACAGCATCTCGAGTGACAAGGGAAACAAGAACAGAGAGGAGAGTACTGTACCAAAATGTATGCAATGAAAACACAGTGAAATATTTTTCTTTAAAGCTGCTTTAATTCTTTATTTTACTTCAAGAATTACTCAGAAGTGAAAATCAGACACCGCTTGAAGTTACTGCTCCTTTTGCTTTCTAGCTTACGCACTGTGTTTTATTAAGTACTTTGGGTTGCCACAGATACTGTCTGACAGTTACGCACTTACAGGTTAAGCGTTAGAATATAAAATCCTAAAAAGTAATGCTGAAAATTAGCCCTGGTAAAGATAGCTATTGGGAGGACATCTAAAATTCACATATCTTTTTTCCTCCACATACAGCACAGACACAAATAGGCCAATTTACTGCATATAAAGACAATTTTCTATTTCAGTGTATTCTTAGCACATCCAAGTATATCCTTAAGCTGTACTGAAAATGAGTGATTGAATATAAGATCAATTTAAACTCAGGATAAATCATTTAAATTACTATCATTCCTTTAATCTGTTAACAAAAAATAGAGAATGGAACATATCCAAAGATAATTTTACAGGAAACCCAATGAAAGATTTTACTATATCACCAGACATCTCCTGTACACCATCTCTCACTCAGGTTTGTTTCTGTTATAACTTCCGTTAAATAGTTTAAGGAATACAGATAACGAGTAGAGATTCAACACTCAAGACCTTTAGGAAACATCTTTCAGAGACTTACAGAGTTTTTGTAGCATCGTTTGTTTTTTTAAATAGACTGCAGGTACTCATGGTTTTACTTCAGAATTTAGGACTACTGACATAGTATGCTGATTTCAGCAGCAAAATATACTAGTTTTATCTACAGATTGTGGTTTGAACTGGTAACAAAATCTGAGACACAAATACACAAGTGCTGAGATTTTACCCTCCCCAACCCATAAAAGTTTACCTGTGATGTTGAATGTCAAAATAACCTTTAGAGTAATGAGAAGCCCAAAGATCAATCCTTATTATGACATCCTTTCTGCAAATAGCATGTTTTCTGTTCAGAGAGCAGTTAAAACAGTATTTTCTGTAGAAGCGCATATGTGATGATTCATCTGCGTTTGCCTGAACATGTACATAAATCTAGCACTTGAATAAATAACATCTGTATACCGTGCCCACGTCTGCAAAGCACCAAAACACTGTATGGACATGTACCCTTGTATCAGCAGCAAAGAACAGGATTTCTAAGGGCTTTGTGGCTGGCTCCACACTGCTGACATTATTCCAAGTTAACAGCCAGTGCGAACACAAAAGAAAAGCCACTCAGCAGCAACTTGGTTCTGTGAGGTGTGTGCTTCCACAAGCAGAGATACACAGTGGTTGTGCCTCTTTCACTTATTCCTTACCAGAGCACAGCATGTTAGTGTAGGATGGTTCCAACCTCCCTTCAGGTCCTCTGCCAATGGGAGAATTATTTCCTATACAAAGTCTGCATAGCAGCAATGGAAGCCCAGAACTAACTGCAATTAACCATTTCTTCTTCAAAAGCAAAAAGTATGTAATAAATCCATTTGAAAAAGTTAACATAAAATAGTTGTTAAGTAAAAAATGTTCCCAGAGACCATGCCACTGCCAGGTTTGGTTCCTGGCTGTCAGAAAGCCACAGGCTCTGTGACCCTCCCAGCTTCTCCTGTGCTGGGAACTTTTGTGGGACTTCTTTCTGAGGATTTCTTTCTGCCCTGTGGTTAGATGAGGCAAATGTGTACTTTGTGTTTTCTAGGTCCATGCCTCTGGGAAGATTAATGCCTCCAAACTCACAGCAAGCTGCCACTATTCTAGGCAGCTCCAGGCTCATCTATTTCTTGATACTTGTTAACTCTCCACCTACCATTAGAGCAGAATCCCTCAGGCTCTCTGACCAGGGCCTGCTGGAGTAAGGCCCCCCGCACTACTTTCAGATTTCTTCATAAAGCACAATGGTAATAAGAGGAAAATTACACAGCTCGATTCAGACACAGTCCTGTACCCAGGAGAACATCCATGTGCAAAACAAATCTGCCACTAACTCTAAATTGATAAGAAATGCATGAGCAATCATAGATACGGAAAAAAAGTGAGCACTTTACAGCAAGAGAGGATGTTCTAAGCCAAGTAAATGGGAAGTAATATTAGCAAACTAATGCAGAGATTTGCAGCAGTGGTGCTGGCAAAGACATAGATGACCAGATGGATTTGGAGAAGAGGGGTGAATAAAATGAAATGCTGAAGAAGGGTATTGTTCTTTTGATTCTTGAACTTACAGGTAGTAAGTTAGAATCTCTCTGTTTTTTAAGTGCCAGATTATTCCTTCCTTTACTATAGGTTGTAGCAGGGAATTCTACCTTTCTGAAAAGTCTTTTAGTAAACATATTCCATGGGAAGGGATAAGAGAATGAGTAATGAATATTTTTCTCTTACTGCACTAATACATCACTTCCCTACATTATATTGATCCACACTTCAAGAAAGAGATTAAATAATAGGCAGTTGATCAAGAGTTGCACATACAAGAAAGAAGAGAGATACACAGATATCTCAGGAAGGATACAAACCTTTGCATAAAAAAATCCAAACTAGCCCCATAGTACCATAAAATGGCTTGGGTTGGAAGGAACCTTAAAGATCATTCTATTCCAACCCCACCACCATGGGCTGAGACACCTTACAGTAGACCAGGTTGCTCAGAGCCCAGTCTCATCTAGCCTTGAACTCTTCTGGGGATGGGGCATCCACAGCTTCTCTGGGCAATGTGTTCAAATGTTTACCATCCCAACAGTAAAGAATTTCTTCTCAGTACCTAATCTAAACCTGTTGTCTTTAATTTGAAAGCCATTCCCCCTTGTCCTATCACCACATGTCCTTATAAAATGTCCCTCTCATATCTCCAAAGAATGGCCAAACTCTGACTGACATCTCTCCTTAAAGGAGAGCTACTGAAATTATTATTGAAGAAGCTTAAAACAGGTTTTGTAATAAAGCTATTGTAACTTTAAGTGAATTAAGGCTTTCCTTTGTACAAGCCAACTGTGGAGTATCTTTAAAGTCATTGAAAAGCCAGATTATTTCTGAAGAAAAGCACCTGGAGGCAGGTGTTACATCCTAGTAATGCCCCAATTATCATGACTGTATCAATGAAAAACAAAAGCAGATACTTGTCAAGCGATTCCAGCAGAAAGGGAAACCTGGCTTTTGCAAGGTGACAGACAGCTCATTCCCTCTGCCTTTGGAATGTGACTCGCAGTTTTACCAACAGGCCCTAGTGTTACATCTGGAGTAAGCACTGCACTGAAAATGAAATCCAATATACCAAATATATAGCTGACACTAAGTTTTTATGAGGATGACAACATTAATATCAGTTGACTAAAGTATCTTAATCCAACAGATTTTTCTAAGCATTCTCCACTAACCTTAGAGAGTAACCTATCTATTCAAAATTGTGGTCTAATAGAGATAAAATCATCTCTTTAAATTCTGAGATTCTGGTGCTCAACATAAGTCAGAAATCTGCACATTTGCAATTGATAAATTTTACTTTACATTAGAAATCACCTTAGGCTAAGTTTGCTGACCACTAGTGACAAACTAAAATGTTATAAACACGAGCTTTTACAGAATATATTCTAAATTTGTACCATTTTACTGCTTCTCAATAATGAACTATTATATCTGTATACAGCTAGAAAGACCTTAACTAAATACTCCTTACCAAGCCAGGAAAGGTTCTGTATGTTGAAGTTAACAAGTTTAAGTTTCAAGCTCACATATGAGAAACACCCAATTATCCTGTCTGAAACACAGGCTTGTAAAACTCTCAGTTACTTGTAAAACGGTCTGCTACACACGAGTAAGATGTTGTTTAAATTAGTTGTTTCACTAGATGCATTCACCATGAAATTGATTCTTTTAAAGCATTACTTTTAAACTCGAAACAAGTTAACTGCATAAACTGAAAATGGGAAAAAATCTGGCATTATAAAGCATAGGTTGCAGTATGAGTTTAGTATTTTACGAGGTCAAGGGTTACTTGAATGAGAAACCCATCAAGAACAAATAGCCATTTGCGAGGCAGTAATTGAAAGGTTTAATACGAGTAAACTATTTTGCTACCTCTATACCAAGCTGTGAAGTATAGTATCTACTGTTATATCAACACCGCAGGTGCAACTCAAAAGTACTACAAAGGCAATAAAACAACAAACAGCACATCTTTCAACCATAAGCACCAAAAATAAATCTGAGTTGTTATTTTTCTACAGTCTGAAAGTAGCACTATATCATAGCTTTTTTCTTGGCATTTCCAGTTAGATTTAGTATTACTATCCTGTTATACCTACTATTCAGCAGGTGGCATGAGAAGGGGATAACTAGCAACAGGTTACTGACTATTCTTTAATCTCCAGCTCAGAGACATAGTTTTCAGCTTTCCAGTGATCCAGATTTCAAAGAAAAAGAAACCATTGCAAGGAAGATAATAGATTTAAATATATTTAATAAAAATCACCTAAAGCTTAAAATATGTTTTTCAATACCATTTTAGATTTGAATTTTCAGTACAGTCCTATAAAAACAGACAGATCATGCCAGTTTAACTGAAAAGACTAGAAATTACAAACTAATTTTAATACTAGAAATGCAAAAAACAAGCATTGTTTTATGCTTGCTTCCATAACTGGAAAATGGTTCAATTGTTTTATAGTGAATCAGTGTACTAATGGTATGTTGCTAATAATTCAAGTGCTTCAGTGACTTTTAACAAAAAAGTCTACTTGGTAAACAGCTAGAATTTGAAATATTAATAATGTAACATTTCCAACTGTCCTCTCACAAAATAAATTACCTCCTAAAAGATGAAGCACTAACAACAATTTAAAAAAAATTAACATTACCAAGTGTTTTACACATTGTTCCAGAAAAGCGGGAAAAGATGCTATGTCGCCTACTGCAAAACTGTTTTGGAGATGGATCAAATTCTCAAGACTTCAAACAAGTAAGTATTTGCACACTGTACAGCAATTTAGTCAACATGCAGTGAAGAGTGCCACCAGTCACTCTGTTTTGTAAGACTAGTTGTGGACAGATTAATAGAAAGGACAGTGTCATCATCATGTCAGTCAGACCACAGGCAGTGCAGCAGGAATTGGAGAGGGTAAGTAGAGAGAGGTTAGAAGACATCAGCCATATAAAATGGCTTTAGATGACTTACAAGCAATAAAACATCCTGCTTCTAAAGATGTCTAATCCATGACAGCAGAAATGACTTCATATTAAAAAAATTCCAGTCCAGCTGGTAGTGTATCAGCTTGATGTTTGCCAGCTAGAAAGCACGAATCTGCAAAAGGACCTGACAACATTTGAAGAAGAGTAAATTGAAAAGTGACCAATGCTTAGAAAAATCAAGGTTGAACAGTGACATCTGTCACAGAAAACAAAAAATATTTCCTTTGTTTCCTTGACAAGAGTTTAAATTTATTAACAGAATCTATCAGTAAAAAGAAGGTATAAATTCAATCAGCTGGCTTTAGATTGAAGACAAGCATGGACAAACAAGTACAACTGGATCCTATAAAAAAATCCACTGGCCAGTGGTCTGATTAGATCTTCAGCCATTCTTGTGGGGGGGGAGAGAGCAATCCTGTTCATTTTGTGCAAAACATGTGCAAATCCATAATGCTTCTAGTAGGAATACTCTATTTTTAATTAAAGGTTAACATATCTGACTTTTCTGAATTTTACCAGAACTGTTAGATAAAAAAGGAAGTTCTTTCCCTTTTAGCCTTCTGTGTTTTTATCGATACAGTATATGAACACAAAAAGCTAATGAATCTACATTTGAAGTTATACTGTTCTACTAATATAGCCTGGACACTCACAAGGCATATATAAACCAATCCTTATTTCTGTGAACTCACTGTCCTTTACTTTGCACAATGAATTTTTTAACCTAAAGGGCAAACATGAACGGCACAATTATTTGCTTTTCAGTATCCACAGTATATGACTGATCAGCTAAATTGTTTGGTTTGCCTTCTTCACTGGATGACATTTTAAAGCATGTCAGTTACAGACAGATAACCCAATAAACAACAGCACTTGTGTCTGTGCACAAATACCCTGAATAACAGGCAACTTCTCGTTCTCTATCTTCTTTTCACTACAAACATTCTGAGATATTAAGTTTTTATCAGTTATGCAGTTAATTCATGCTTGATACAGCACTGTAAGAAAGACACAGAATTGCACTTTAGATATCAACTACATCTTAGTCTACAAGCAAGAACATCTCAGCTTGTATCAAATAAAGAAATAGAGTGACTTCATCATTTAAATGGCTGCACAAAAATGCACAGCTGAAGCAAAAGGAGAAATACAATGTCCTGTTAATATCCCATCCAATACTGTTATGTCTTGTTAAGCTCTTCTAATATCTTGATGGGCTATAAAGAAGTAAAGTTACTTGGTAAAAAAATTTTATTAATAGAGCAGTCCATCTCCCTATAACCAATATGCAAAACACCCAGCACAACAGAGACCCATTTTACAGGAAAAAACCCCAAACATTTATGGTTTTATACTTTGATATTGGCGCATATCTAGCACTTACATTTTGCAAGACACTGTGACACCACAGTGATGTAGACCACGCTCTGTCTCATACAGACAAATCTGGAACATTTTGAACCTAGCTTGTGCTTAAAGCTGAGAACATTAAGAAGCAGAAAATACCAAGGAGAAAATTAGCAGAGACATCAAAAAGAAAGACAAAAATAATTCCTTTGCCTACAATTGCTAGCATTAATATATTTTACAGCCTGATCTAGGCCACTTTCCTGCAGAAGGAAGCTAGTGCAAAGAAGTGGGGGTCAAACCTAGAGTGAGTGACATGGTTCACTGAATGACCAAACAGAGGTTTACGTATTTCCTTTATGGCTGCTGGCACTATTTTGGCCTAGAAGCCTCTAATGAACAAAGAGAGCTCTGATCCTTCTGGAGCCTTTCATATGTGATTAAGATCCAACAATACAGCACTTTGATCCACTGAGTTACAGAAAGATTGGATGTTTCCTGAAGAAGTCATTTCGGGTGAAAAGGAAGGAGAAGAAAAGAAGAAAATTTTCCTGATCAGGTCAAACTTACTGAGACAGCACTCTTCTCACATTTGACATTCATTGTACTCTCTTGAGAGTTTTGAAGCTTTGGAAAGATGACAGATGACTGAGGTAACGAAAAGAGGAGTGAACTGTGGTATCAGTGTCGCAAACTCAAAGAATAAATTTAACTTTTTGAAGATGGAATAAGATTCATTTTCAGGAGACGGAAATTGAGTTAGGTAATGCAAGGCATACTGCAATAAAGAAGGACATACAAATGTACAACTATACACAGAATTGGATGGATACAACAAATTCATAGATGTGTTTGAAAAGCTTGCAGCAACATAGTCAAAAATACATGCTTCCTCGTGCTGATGTAGCTGAAACCAGCAGGAGATATATGGGTAAGTCCATAAAAAAATCTCAGAGAATGAACACCTGGTTTCTTTAAAGTAATCTTTCTATCTTGACACCAATATACTTCACATAACCCAAGAGAATTAAAGGCCTGTTTGAAGTTAGAAGAGCATGTTCTTGACACACCATTTGGAGGAGTATTTACTTTTTTTCAACAGACATAAGTATTAAGCACAGGTGATGGATTCAGATCCACAGGAATGAACGAAGGCTGGAATGTCTAGACAACCAGGAAAGCATAACACAGGTGTGACAACTCTGCTTGACTATCACATTCCAACATTTTCAGTATAAACTAAATAACTTCCATCATCTGTTGATATAAAAGCAGAAGAGGGAAAACATATTTGGCTTTGTCTACTACAAATGTCTACTCCTAATAATTTATTTTGGAAGCTAACTCTCCTTTTCATATTTGGGTTGGATGCTTCTAAGTCCACCTGGGAATGGCTCAGCTCTCTGGCTATCCAGCACAACAGTTCTTAGTTCAGAAAACATGTCAAGTTATTTGTCACTGGTACAGTCAGAATGCTCATACTTGAATGCTTTTCATGTGGCTGTCCTACCAGACAGCAGGTGATTTTTTGCTCAAAAAGAAAATATTCAAATTTAAACTCTAACTTCTTGAATCTTTTGCCAATGTATGTGTACTATGATTCCTCATGTACAAAACAAGCAAAACACATTATCTTTCCCCAGATGATTTTTAAAAGTCAACAATGTAGAGCTTCAGACAGCCAACTACCAGAACCAGGAAAGCTGAGGTGAAAGCAAAGGGAAACAAGAAGGTGGTAACCCTAAAAGTAAAATCTATTGTCTCTGTTTGTCATAAAAGGAGATTTGCCACCAGTCCTGTACCATGAAAGAGAATACTACCCTCTATAAGCTACTCAGTTTTATAGTGCTATAATGCCAGATGCATATTAAATAAATCTTGAACTATTATGTGCAGTACACATGCAAGGCAATTAAAGGTTACTATGCTCCTTAAACCAGTATGACTAAAAAAAATATGTGAAAAATGCATTTTCCATCTCTAAGAGACTGAAGTACAGTTTACCTATTTTGGAGTTGAAGTTATGGAAGAGTTTTACTTTTCCTATCACACACCTGGCAGTATAGCATTTTCAGCAGACAGCTGATCAGCAAAATCTTCAGTAATTAATGTTTGATTACTCCCATCATAATTTCTTCTGCTTCACAGAGGATAATCTCTAATTAATAATTTAATTTTAATCAACTAATTAAAAATGTATTAGAGACCATTTGCTATTACAAATCCATGAAAAGGAGACACTTTAACAAATCCATTAGACAAGTACAAACACAATTTTTGGAGCTATAGAACTGTAGACAAAAAAACAGTCTATTCTGAAAAACTGACAGTGGGTTGTTCCCCAGGACTGACCTGTGAATTAGCAGAGGGGCAGGAATCTGGACAACAGCACTCTCCCATGACATTTACAAAGCCACAGTTCATCAATATCACTGCCAAGAGCAGCGATTGGTCTGGCAAACCAAAACAACTTATTGACCCTATTTAGAATTAACAACAAAGGCATAAATTTTAATGGCAAGTAAGCAGTTAATCCAGTTGCTAATTACTGTCAGCCTGCAACTGGACACAGCAACACACCTATGCTTTCAAAACTTCCTACATGCAGCTAAGACATTTTACAGCCTAAGTGTGACTGCTCTTCTTCACGTTTAGGAGTCTTCCACCTTTCAGAGCTGTCTGTACTGCAGAAGTACCCCACGCATAATTGTGTGACAATTTTCATTATTTTCCTTACATTCTCTGCCTTGGAAAGTCTGTTCTGTTCTTTTCTAGTCATGGAAGAATTGATTTTTTGACATTAGCTTTTAAACAAACAAACAAAAAAAGCACTATCCTAAAGGCTGTAATTACAGATTATGATAATTAAATTGCATACAAAGTACAAATGTACTTCTGAGCTATGCCCAGCTTCTTGAAGAGGCTTTCCCAGAAAACCCTCTAACTTCCTTTCTCATTTAAGTTCAAAGTAAAAGACAGCAAACATTTGACTGAACTTGTCTAAAATACACGTGGCAGAGTAGAGCTTTCACTTGGAGAGCTGCCAACCCACCTTTGGTTCCCAGTGACAACCAAATATCCAGCTGCAGCTGAGTTGAAGGATGAGAATTTGGCATACCAACAGCAGTCAGAAAGAAAAAAGTTTACTCCCAGGCTCCATGGCTAAATGATCACCTTTTTAGCCTTGACTGGCCACTTGGAATAAGGGAGGCAAGTTTTTTCAGCATTCACCGGCCATGAGCAAAGTCTGCTTCATTTTCTATTCAAATTTCACTGCAGCAGTAGAACAGTCCATGTTACTCAGGGACAAAGGAGAAGCCCTGTAAAAATGCTGGAGTCACTAAGGGTGACTAGAGCTCCAGTTGTGGGCTTACATTAAAATCAAGTCAAGTATGCCCAACAGAAATGGAAGAGAGCTAAGGGAACCACACAGTTGTGGGATTTTTTTGTTTGGTTTCATTTTTTTTTTTTTGGTTTGGTTGGCTTTTCGGGTTTTTTTGGGGGGCTGTTTCTTTTGGGATCTTTTGTTGGGGATTTTTAAGTGCATGGGGATTGTTTATTTTGGGGGATTTTTTTGCTTCTTATTTGGTTGGAGTTTTTGGTTGGTAGGTTGAAGGTTTTTTTCATTTTCTTGTTTCCATCATTCAGCTCAAAAGAGAACCCAGGAAGGTAGGAATAGATGAAGAAATCGTGAAGGAGATAGCAAACAAAATATATGTTCCATTAGACACAGGGGAAAAGATACAGAACTCAAAGCAAAAAGTTCACATCGTGATTAGTTTCAGATTAATTTTGTTTACTAGAAATTGCAAAAGGTCAATATGAGCCATAATTGTTTAAGAACTTCATTATAGCTGCTCATTTCTCTTCAGTGTTTGAGTCATAATCCTGAGTTTTAAAAATATTATTTTTCAAATAGTATCGAGATGTTAAATTAATACCACACTACTCCCTGTCTTTCAGACCCACCTGAATCTGGAAAAGCTTCAATGTGAGCAGACTTTTTATAATTCATGCTTATTCATTAATGCCACTACCAACTGCAAACCACTCTGTTATCCACTCTAGCTCAACAATACCATTGCCAAATGCAAATCATCATCATGATATACCTTGAAAGCATGGTTAATAAAAAAATATGGTAACATTTACTATCCTCATATCCAGTTACAGTGTCTAATATTCAGCTAACGGGACACCTACAATCCTATAGATAATCATATATATCATACATAGAGAGAAGGTAAAATATTTGAACCATGTCTTCAAGAAATTAAAATTCAGATCTTGGAATATTTTTTTAATGTAAACATAACTACTGAGCACTGTGAGTTCAGCAAATTTGATTTCTTTACCTCTTCTGTATCATTTGGTTCCATTCTAAGGGCACACCTACTTTGAACATCACTTAAGGAGGCATTAACAAGTTTTAGAATTAACACAAATTACAATAGGGATACCAGCTTTCTTTCTCAAAAATAGTATTGAAATCTTGAAGACTTTTGTGCAAGAATACTATCTCATGCCCAATATATTAATGAAGGAAATGTCATCTATCCCACTGAGCTAAGTAAGTACTATTTTCCCAGTTTTGTAGATGGAAAGCGGAAAGGAAAGACTACAATCCTGAAATGGCAAGTTACTTCACCAAGTGTTTGATTACCAGTTTTGAGCAGTCCCACTCAGATGGGTAAATACTTCACTTCTGACTTGCAAACAATTTTTTCCAATTTTTCCCAGCCACCCCCATCCCAAGTATGTTGGAATAAGCTCAGCCAGGTAATGGCTAGCCAGAAGAAAAACAACACTTCTTTTTAGGAACTGACACCAGCTCAGACTCGTTCTTTTCTGAGTCTGTGCCTTGGAGAAGTTCAGGAAACTTGTCATTTCTGAACAGAAACTGTCTCCTAAAATAAATTCACTTACAAACAGGCTCTGGCAGCACCTAGATCTGGCATATCTTATGACCCCAGAAGGGGAATGACACAGGTGAGTTGGTAAGGAGCTGTGGCAGGTTTTTGGGTTTTCCTTAGAACTCCTTGTCTTTTGGGAAAACATGGGGCATTATTAGTGTTTATCGTCTAACTATGCAATAAATTCCTTACAGAGGAGTGAATGCATCCAAATTCTCAGCCAATTAGCTAGCCAAAAGTTAGACTGCCAGGGAGACAACAACAGAAAAAGGTACAGAGGGTTGGTTTTCTTGGAGGACAAAGGAGGACCTCTCTTTAGATGCACAGAATGGCCTAGGCTAGAAGGCACCTTAAAGATCACATAGTTACAGCCACCCTGCCATGGGGAGGGATGCCCCCCACTAACCCAGGTTGCTCAGAGCTCCATCCAACCTGGCCTTGAACACTTGTGAATCATTCACAACTTGTCTGATCAACCTGTTCCAATGCTTCGCCATCCTCACAGTCAAGAATTTCTTCCTAAAACCTAATCTAAACCTACTCTCTTTTCAGTTTAAAGTCATTCCCTCTTTTCCTGTCACTACATGACCTTATAACATGTCCCTCTCCATCTTTCTTTAGGCTCCCTTCAGGTACTGAAAGGATACAATTTGGTGACCTCAAAGATTTCTCATTTCCAGAAAGAAAAATCCCAATTCTTTTAACCTTCCACATAAGAGACATGCTCCAGTCCTCCAATCACCTTGGTGGCCTCCTCTGAAACCCCTCTAACAAGCTGGTGTCCTTCTTATGTTGAGGATCCCGGAGCTGGATCCCGCATTCCAGGTGGGTCTCAGCAGAGCAGAGCAGAGGGGCAGAATCCCCTCCCTGCCCTGCTGCCTACGGGGCTCTGCATGCAGCCCAGGACACATCTGGATCCCTGGGCTGTGAGTGCCACGGCTGGGTGGTGTCCAGCCTCTCATCCACCAG
>VZTZ01035267.1:9576-24197 GCA_013400955.1 Drymodes brunneopygia
GTGCAGGGAGGTGGTGGCGCAGCCTGCATTCATTCCCTGCACTGCTCAGATGTGGCTTCCAGGGCTCTCTGCCTTTGGCAAACGCTGACAGAGATGTCAGGGAGTTTCCTGGTCCCTGAGTGCTTGGTTTGTTTTGGTATTAAAATTACACGGTGACAAGAAAACATTTCCTTGGCCTTCCGTGGCTCTGATGATTTCCTGCTCTCGCAGCCAACGTCCTGAACTCAATCCTGCCCTCTGCCCTGGGAAGGAGAGGAGCTCAGAAAGTGCAGCCCAGAGCTCCCGTGTCACTGAGGGAGCCTGAAAAGCTGCTCTGTGCCTGGTGTGTCAGAGCCCCAGGCAGCTCAGAACTGGATCCTTGGGATGCAGTTCCCTCTCGAGCTCCCTGGCAGCTCCAGGGGATGCAGAGCCCAGTGCCAGCTCTTCTTTTCCTCCCTCCTCACCTCTCTCCAGAGCTGCTACCACTGCCAGGAGCCAGCTGAAATTTCCTGATGAGATTCTCAAGACCAAGAGTGGCTGGAGGAGCTCAGGATTTCAGATAACCCAGCGTGTTTGAACAGAGCCTTGTTGCCATGAAATGCTGATTTTCCTTCCCCTTTGGGCAGTGGCAGAGTGTTAGGCTGTTTCCTGCAGAATTCTGCCTCTTGTGAAGCCCTCTGGGAGTTCATCCCTGGATTTTTGCTGCCACTTTTCCTGTGGAGCAGTGCTCAGAAGATGCTGCAAGCCCTCGAGGCTGGCAGAAGTCAGGGGGGAATTCCATTCTTTGAAAGACCGTGAGAGAAAAAAAAAAATTGAAAAAAAAATCAAAAAAAACCCCAAAAAACGTGCTGCTTTTAAAAACCAATCACCAACCCTGCTGGCTCCTGTGTTTGAGAGTGGAGTTGAACTCCCAGAATTTTGCTCAGAGTTGAAAACTCTGGGTTTTAGCAGAGATCTCATCGTGGATTCCCAGCATGTGCAGGAAGAATAGAGACATCCATGTGTGTGTGAGTGTGTGTGTCTGTGCTGCACCAGCCTAATTATCCCCAACAAGCAGAGTCATCAAAGGAGCTGGGGCTCAGCAGCTGACAGAGATTTGGATTCCAGCACCAGGGCTCCCTGCAGCCTTTGTGCTCCAAAATGCCACGCTGGGGCTGCTCCCCCCCTCTGCAAACACTGCCCAAAATAACTCCTGGGTGTTTTGTTTTTTTTTTTCTGTCCCCTCCTCGTGCTGTGTTGTGCTGTTGGGCATGAAAGAAATGCATGGATTTTTTAGTAGTAGTTTAGGACTGCCTAGGTAGGACTAGGAAAAGGGTTTGTTTTTTTTTTAATTTTTGCATATTTATATTTTTTTAAGACAATTGTGGATTGGTCAATGAGGTTACCACGTCTACAATTCCACAGGATAAAGACATGGTCAATCATCTTTCTCTGCTTTAGGAGAAAGGAATGAAAAACAATTTAGAAGTGTAAAACAATTTAGGCTGGTTGCAAAAACAAGGACTGTGTTTATAGAAAATGTATGAGAACTTCTACTACAGAAGTAAAAACATAGAGCACTGCAAAAATCAGTTCTGTGCACAAAGGGTGAGGCTTGGACAGCAGCAGAATGAAGGGGGAAAGAAGAAAAAGCAGTGAAAAATGGAGTGAATTGCTGAAATTGCTGCAGTGAAGCAGCTGGCAGCCTGCAGGAACAGGGTGTGACACCTGGGGCCTCTTGGCCGTGTTCATGAGGTGCTGGCCCTTCAAATCCACTCTCCCAAAATCTCTCCTGAAGCTTTAGGTGATGCTCTTTTAGCCCAAGGTGCTGCTTGAGCTGCTCCTGAACACCCACAAATCAAAGTGTGTGGTACAGAGCTGGGAGACACCAACCTCCCACAGCTGGAGTGCTCCTGCATTCCCTGGGAAGCCTCAGAATTCCCATTTCTCACCCAGATTCCCAAAAAAACCCCACAGTTCTGTGTGCAGGTATGACAAAATCCTTTAGGTATGCTCAGGACCTGAATAAAATTTAATCAGAAAGCCTGTAATCACAAACTGAGCCTGGAATGAGGGAGGGGAGATGTGTTTGGTGCCTCTGCTTTCCCCACACACCAAACCTGGATTTTGGCACTGCCAGCACCTCGCAGGCTGTCCCTGTCACCTTGGGAATGCTGCTGGAAGGACGTGGCTGAGCAAACCTTGGGATATTTTCCCCTCTGTGCTAAACCCACAGGCTGGGGGCTCTGAGAAACACCCCCAGCCTGGCATGGAAAGAGATTTGAGCTGTTTCACCCCATTTCTCACGCAGATTCCCAAAAAAACCCCACAGTTCTGTGTGCAGGTATGACAAAATCCTTTAGGTATGCTCAGGACCTGAATAAAATTTAATCAGAAAGCCTGTAATCACAAACTGAGCCTGGAATGAGGGAGGGGAGATGTGTTTGGTGCCTCTGCTTTCCCCACACACCAAACCTGGATTTTGGCACTGCCAGCACCTCGCAGGCTGTCCCTGTCACCTTGGGAATGCTGCTGGAAGGACGTGGCTGAGCAAACCTTGGGATATTTTCCCCTCTGTGCTAAACCCACAGGCTGGGGGCTCTGAGAAACACCCCCAGCCTGGCATGGAAAGAGATTTGAGCTGTTTCACTCCCTCCATCACCCCCTGCCACCATCAAACACCAGGCAAGGGCCACTTTTCACCCTTTTGTGAAGTGTCAGCAGTGCTCTGCTCCCCATGACTGTGCACAATTAATCACTCAGGGCTGCTGACTGTGACATCACTTGCCAGGGGACAGCTGGGGGTGTTTCAGGGACGTTTCTCATCTCCTGATGTGTCAAAAATGACTCTTTTCTTCCCCCTCTGCTCAACGAAACCCAGCAGGTCCTTCCACCACTCATCCCATGAATGATGAGTGATGATTGAACTCAGCCAAGCCCCTCAGCACGTGCTGGAAGTGGCTGAGACCAAAATGTCCCAAACATTTCCACCCAAACAGGCATTGAGTGGCTGAGACCAAAATGTCCCAAACATTTCCACCCAAGCAGGCATTGAATGGCTGAGACCAAAACCAAAATGTCCCAAACATTTCCACCCAAGCAGGCATGGAGTGGCTGAGACCAAAACCAAAATCTCCCAAAACCAAATCCAAAACCAAAACCAAAATCCACCCAAGAAGGCATGGAGTGGCTGAGACCCAAAATGTCCCAAACATTTCCACCCAAGCAGGCATTGAATGGCACTGGGAAGAACCTGAAAGAGATGAGGTGGTGCTGGTTTTTCTTCTCAGCTGTTCCCTGTTCTAGTTTTTACAGTGTTCTATGTTTTTTATTTCTGTAGTAGAATTTTTCATGCCTTTTCTATACACATAGTCTTTGTTTTGAACTTCTAGATTCTTTTTCATTCCTTTCTCCTAAGCTGGAGAAAAATAATTAACTATGTCACTAACCTATAAAATTGTAGTAACCTCATTAACCAATCTACAACTGTCCTAAGAAAGATATAAAAAGAAGAGAATAAAGAAAGGCAGACCCTTTTTCTATTCCTACCTGAGCAGTCCTAACCTACTATTAAAAAATCTACGTGTTTCTTTCATGTCCAACACTACCACAGTTCCCTGTTTCACCCAGAGTGATTTGCAGTTTCGTGATGCAAATTTCAAGCCCTGAGTTGGGGCTGAGATGAAACCCCTTATGATCATTTTTTTTCCCCCAGTGAGCAGAAATCATTGATTTTTATGTAGCACAGCCCTGTTGTGCAAGGAGGAAGGGTAAACACCATCCCTGCTCCAGGAGTTGACACTGAATAAAACCAGAAAGATCCTCTGGAGGAGAGGATGGGGAGAAGAAAGGAAGAAACCAGACCCTGATCCCAAAATTCCTTTTTTTTCCCAGCCAGTTAGACTGATGGGTAAATCCACAGCTGCACGATGAGCTGGATAAACTCCATTCCCATTTTCCAGAGAGAAAAATGCAGCTTGAGACAGAGAGGGCACCTTAATTAACATTTGCCATCCTTTGGAGGGGAGGATGGGGGGAAGGAAGGAAGAAGCCAGGCCCTGATCCCAAAATTCCTTTTTTTTCCCAGCCAGTTAGACTGATGGGTAAATCCACAGCTGCACGATGAGCTGGATAAACTCCATTCCCATTTTCCAGCCAGAAAAATGCAGCTTGAGGCAGAGAGGGCACCTTAATTAACATTTGCCATCCTCTGGGACAAAGGGCTCTGAGTGCTGTCGATGTCCTGCTCCCTTGTTCTACAATTCCAGTGGATTTTTGCCTCCCAATCGATGTTTCCTGCTGAGAGGAGCTGCCAAGCCCCAGCAAGTGTCACATCACAATAAATTAGCCAGGGATTAAGGTGGTTCTCCCAGGCTCCATTCAGAGAAACCTTCAGCTAACCCACATTTGGAGCTGGTTTGTGTTCACACCAGGCTGGGAGTAAATGGAGTTCACAGCTGCACCTTAAAAATTCACATTTCAGGCCCTGATCCCAAAATCTCCTCCAAAATCACTTTTTTTTTCCCAGCCAGTCAGACTGATGGGTAAATCCACAGCTGCACGAGGAGCAGCTTCTCCTGCATAAGCTCCATTCCCATTTTCCAGCCAGAAAAATGCAGCTTGAGGCAGAGAGGGCACCTTAATTAACATTTGCCATCGTCTGGAGGGGAGGATGGGGAGAAGGGAGGAGGAAGCCAGGCCCTGATCCCAAAATCTCCTCCAAAATCCCCCTTTTTTTCCCAGCCAGTCAGACTGATGGGTAAATCCACAGCTGGGAGGAGCAGCTACTCCTGGATAAACTCCATTCCCATTTTCCAGAGAGAAAAATGCAGCTTTTTTTTTAACAATTCTAGTGGATTTTTGCCTCCTAATCCATATTTCTTTCTGAGAGGAGCTGCCAAGCCCCAGCAAGTGTCACATCACAATAAATTAGCCAGGAATTAGGGTGGTTCTCCTAGGCTTCATTCAGAGAAACCTTCAGCTAACCCAGATTTGGAGCTGGTTCGTGTTAACACCAGGCTGAGAGTAAAAAATTCACCTTTCTGTTCCTTTCACAGCCTCTCCAGAGCTGGAGCATAAATGCACTCCAGCTCTGAGAGGCAAAGCCTTCCAGCAGTGTAAATCAGCCCAGCACTTTTGTTGGAGCAATAAGAACACACAGCAGCTGAGCATCTTCCCCAGAAATAACCCAGCTTTCATTGCTTTGGAGAAATGGGTGTTTTGTGCCATTCAGGGAATGCAAAAAAAAGGAAAAAAAAATAAACTGGGCATAAATAGGAATCAGCAGCAAAGCCTCTGGGAAGAGAAATCTAAACCTCAGGTGTTTCACAGCACATTTATGTGATGGGGAAAGTGAAGTGTTTTATAAATAGAGAGTGCAGCTCCCTGCCTGGAGCTGGGGCACACAATCCTGATTTTCTGGGTACATAATCCTGATTTTCCAGGTAAATAATGCTGCTTTTCCAGATAAATAATCCTGCTTTTTCAGGTAAATAATCCTGCTTTTTCAGGAGCATAATCCTGCTTTTCCAGGTAGATAATGCTGCTTTTTCAGGTACATAATCCTGCTTTTCCAGGTACATAAGACAATTGTGGATTGGTCAATGAGGTTACTACTTTTACAATTTCACAGGATAGTGACATGGTCAATCATCTTTCTCCACCTTAGGGGAAAGGAATGAAAAACAATTTAGAAGTTCAAAATAATTGATGCCGCTTACAAAAACCAGGATTGTGTTTACAGAAAATGCATGAGAAATTCTACTAAAGGAGTAAAAACAGAGAATACTGCAAAAACCAGGGTGACAATCCTCACTGAGACCAAAGCATTCCATCCCCAGGGAATTCCAGGGGGAAGGAGGAGGTGCTGGAAGTGCAGAGTTTGCCTGGGCTCACTCATTCCTGCCAACATTGGGCAGCTTTTATTGGCACAGCCTCAAAATCCTCTGGAAGTGCATCCCAGGAGGAGGAATTTATTCATCTTCACCCTGGCTGTGCCCTGCCAGGTTTGTGCAGTGACTCAGCCTGGCCAAGGACACGGGGAGGCTGCTGAGATGCTTTTTATCTTCTCCTGGGCAGCTCCAGGGAGCAGCTGCTGATTCCTGGATGTTCAGAGGGGCCCATCTGCTGCAAAGATGCTCCTTCCAAAGGGCAGGGCTGAGGCTGCCCAGCCAGAGAAAATGGGAAAATGCAGAGTTTTTCACAGAAATGAGACATCCCCAAAGAGCCTGAGGCCAGGTTAGCAGGACTAACCTGGAAATTTATGGGAACTTGGAAATTATTATTTATTTGGAAATAAATTCTGGGATGCCAAAGCATGGGGATTGTCATGTCCTAATATTTCCTCCCTCTGTTCACCCCCCACCATGGAAAATGGAGATAAAATTCTCCTGTAGCTGCTGCTGCTGCTGCTTTCTGAGTTTTCTGAGCAGAGGAGCAGGAGCTTGCTGAGAAGCTTCTCATCTTCTCCTGGGCAGCTCCACAGCCCAGCTGCTGATTCCTGGGTGTTCAGAGGGGCCCATCTGCTGCAAAGGGAGCTCCCAAAGGGCAGGGCTGAGGCTGCCCAGCCAGAGAAAATGGGAAAATGCAGAGTCTTTCACAGAAATGAGACATCCCCAAAGAGCCTGAGGCCAGGTTAGCAGGACTAACCTGGAAATTTATGGGAACTTGGAAATTATTATTTATTTGGAAATAAATTCTGGGATGCCAAAGCATGGGGATTGTCATGTCCTAACATTTCCTCCCTCTGTCCCACCCTGAAAAATGGAGATAAAATTCTCCTGTAGCTTTCTGCTTTCACTGCTGTTTTCCCTGCTTTCACTGCTGCTTTCTGAGCAGAGGAGCAGGAGCTTGCTGAGGTGTCCTGGGATTTCCCTGGCTGGCAGCTGAGGAATTTTACACATTTGCTGTCAGCAGCTTGTTTTGGGGGAGAGGGATGGCAGAGGTGTCAGCTCAGCCCCTCCTGACAGCCAGGCATGGGGAGGGGTGAGAGCAGTGAGTGCCAGAGCAGCCAAATTCAGCACCCCAAACCCTCTGGTACCTCTGTGGCAGTGGGGAGAGCACCCACAGGGGCTGATTTATCCTTTCTGACAGCAAAAAGTGACTTGAAAACCTTCTCAGATCTCACAGGAAGCTGAAATGAGCAACCCAGCTGAGCCAGCAGTCCAGAAGCAGCACCTCCCTTGGTTCCTGGAGCCACAGCCAGCTCCAAGTGCAGGGTGCTGCCTGGTTTTGGCTTCAGGAGCACAGGAACTCCCTGTCCCACAGGTGTTCTGGGGTCTAAATCCATGAAAGGTGCGAGCTGTGACAGTGATGGGGCACAAAAAGGGCAGGAGCCCAAAAAAAACCCCTAAAAATCGAACTGAGCAGCACTCAGGAGGAAGTTGAGTTGCTGGGGTTTGGCTTTAATCACTGGAAGGAACTGAGGATGAAAGCTGAGGGCTTTGCTGTGTCTGGAAGTGCAGAATGGATGAGCTGGAGTGTGCAGCCACTCTGGGAAATCCTGGCTGAGGGATGCTCAGTGTCTCTGCAAATTGAGCTCCTCCCTGAGCATGAAAGCTTTTTAAGGTTTTTGCCTGAGGGCACAGAGAGTCCCTGGCAGTTTGGAGCTGGCTGGTTTGGATTTGCCATCAACAGCCCCAAAATGTGCTCTTAGGTGGAAACGAGCTGCTGTTCCAGGCATCCACCTCAACCTCCCACCCACTGGGTATTATTTCAATTTCTCTGCAGCACATCCCCAAATCTCCCAGGGCCTTTGATGTGACTTTCATTTCGGTAAGAGACACGAAGTGCTGTGGTTTCTCTGGCTGGGTGTGAGCCATGCTGAGGAAGGAATCCTTTCTGCTTTATCTTCCCCTGGCTTGCAGCAGGCTGGCTGTGAGTGTCAGGACCACGCAGGCAGTTTATTTGTGGAATATCTCTCTAATCACTGAGCTATCTGAGGCAGCTGAACAATTCAGATGAGCTTACAAAAAACGGGATTGAGTGTTGTGATTAGATAATTGTCCCTTTGCTTCCAGGTATGAGTCAAAGCAGAGACAAGTTTTGGGTTGCAGTGAAAATTCCTGAAAACTGTGGCTTTTGTGGTGGTGGTAAAACGAGCAGAGAGCATCAGCAGCATCCCTGCCAGGTTTGGGAGGTGCTCAGGGGTGGGGAAGGGATAAAGATCCCCGTGGTTTTTGATGTTTGGGGCAAAGCTGGGCACAGGGAATGCTCCCAGCAGCCCCACAGGTCCCCACGTGTGGCTCCCACCTCAGGCTGGGTTTTGGTGCCAGCCTGGCACGGGATTCAAAGGAGCTGCTCAAGTTCAAACACATGAACTTGGTTTTCACTGGGGTTACTCAGCAGGGCCCTGGAACAATTTTGGTTTTCAATCCAGAGCAGGGTGGTGTTGCTGTGCTTTTGCAGGGTTTTATGGTTGTAACTTTGTAGTACAAGTTTTTCATGCATTTTCTGTAAACACAGCCCTTGTTTTCCTAACTGGCCGGGATTGTTTTGCACTTGTAAATTGTTTTTCATTCCTTTCCCCTGGGGCGGAGAAAGATGATTGACCATGTCTTTATCCTGTGAACTTAGAGAGGTGGGAACCTCTTTCACCAATCCATGATTGTCTTTAGAAACAGATAGAAATGAGAGAATAAAGAAGGGCAGGGCCCTTTTGGTTGGTCCTGCCTGGAGATTCAACTGCTGCTCTGGAACCTGTGTGTTTCTTTTGTTGCCAGCAGTGCAACAGGAGGGAGCTTTGGGAGTGCCCTGGTGCTGGTGTCACCTTGAGCCAGCTGCCACCCCCCGTTAGAGCTGCTCCCTTTGGGTGTCTGGATTTGCTCTGGTTTCATTTCCTCCCAGGTGCTGATCAAGGAGGGTTTTTCTCTGATGTGCTGGCGCATCCTGTTGGGTTTGAAATGTGCAGTTCCATCCTCTGGCTCTGCCCATTGCTGTGCCCATCCCCTTGGGAAGGAGCAGGGTTTGGGGCACAGCTCTCCTGGGAGAGCTGGGGCTCCTCTGCCTCCCACTGTGGGGTGAGGAAGGCAGAGAAATTTCCAGCAGCTTTTTTTGCCAGCAGCAGGGTGATAAATGTTACCTCCATCCCCCCTCTGCAGCCAGGGGAGTGCAAGGACAGAGGACTGAGCTGCTGTTTTCAAACCTGGCTGACAATTTTTCAGGTTTCAGTGTGGCAAAGCAGGCGTGTGAGAGAGCTCCCACCCTGCCCTCCTCAAAAACCCTTCCACACCCAAAATGGGAGCATCCAAAATCTGCACCTGCTCGTGGCAAGCCCAGCCTGTCCTGTGTCCAGAGGGAAATCACCAGTTCAGTCTGAGCACACAGCCTGGGGTGGGATGTCTGGCACAGTCCTGGGATTCAGGAGTTGTTTTCAGTGGTGATCTGGGGCTAAATTTTAAAAAGTATTCAGGTGCCTCAACAGCAGCTGAGCCCGTCCTTTGTCCAAAGCCAAATTAGCAGTCCAAATTGAGCACAAAACCTGGGGTGGGATGTCTGACATAATCCAGGGATTCAGTTCTTACTTTCAGTGGTGATTTGGGGCTGGATTTTAAAAAGCATTCAGGCATCTCGACAACACTTCCATCCCCTCCTGTTCAGCCTCAGTGATTCTTTCAGGACTCTTGGCTGCTCCCACAGCCAAGTTCTGCACTCTCCTGCCTGCCAGATTTGGTTTCAAATCTGAACTGGCTCCTCTTGTACCTGAGGTGTCACGTTGCCTTAATGCATCTTGTAATTCAGAAAAAAAAAACCAGGTTTGTGTTCTGCCTCGTTCAGGTTAACCTTCCTCTTTCAGTGCTGCTGCTCAAGATCTGAGCACAGGGAGGAGGCAGGGGGATCTGACACGGAGCACAAGAGCTTTCTTTCAAGATGCAGATTGCATTATAGGAAATGAGAGGCAATAATCAAAGGAAGTCCTTCATGCTCGTTATCAGCTCTCCCCGTCTCGCTGCTCAGGGCAGAGCCCTTCAGTGTCTGCAGCACAGCCCCTCTCAATTCTCCTCATTAGAGATCCTGCACCCCCTGCACAGCCACAATCACCTTCCCCCAGCCAGAATGGATTGAGGTTTTTTTTGCCTTCACCTTTAAACAACTCATTTTCAAGCCCAGTCAAAGACGCAGCTCCTCTCCCTCAAAAATCAATTTTTTTTTGCCCGCCCTCATTCAGAGCACGCTGCCTCGAACAGGAATCATTCCTTTGGAAGCATTGATTTTCCTGCCTGCCTTGTGTGCTGCTGATAGCCCAGGCAGCTCTGGAAATGTGAGAAGCCTGGCCAGGAGATTGGCAGGGCCTGAGCTGCTCAGGAGGCCAGGCTGGGAAGGGAAGGTGGAAATGTTTGCAGTAATTGGTGACAATGAATCTCCTGTGCTGGTGGCTCAGTGGGATCTGTTGGGGCTTGCAGGGAAGGACTTGAGGTTCTGATATAAGAAAGGAAAATATCAACATCTATTTATGTGCCACTGATCTCAGTGAATGGCACGGACTGAGCTAAAGGAATATTTTCCTTTTATTTCAAGCTGAGCACAACCTGGTTAAGAACAGAGTCATTTCCCCACTCAGAATGGTTCCACCCAGCAAATACCCAACAAACCCAACCCTCCGGGGCCCAGAGGGTGCCGTGCTCTGCTGGCACTGCTGAAAGTGTGCACAGAGCCCTGAATGGACTTGGGGTTTGACTTTCAGGAGTGTAGAATTGTCAGTTTGGGTTGGGACGGAGATGAGAGATCTCTGCAGTCAGGGCTGAGAGCAGGAGGGTTATTGTGAAAGGGCCTGGGTGGAGGGGACCTGCTGGGAGCTGCCAGACACAGCCCAGAGCAGGGCAGGGAAGGGAGAAAGCAAGAGAGGGAGAGGGTGGAGAGGAGGAGAGTGAAGAACCAAAGAGCCAAGAGCTAAGAGAGCGTGGTTGCCGTTTACAATACGATAAAGCATCTTCTCTGCTGAATATTCTAATTTTCATTAACCAAGGTCAGAGAAGTAAGAAAACAAGCAAGAGAGGGAGAGAGTGGAGAGGAGGAGAGTGAAGAACCAAAGAGCCAAGAGCAAAGAGAGTGCAGTTACCATTTACAATACAATAAATCAAAATCATCTTCTGTGCTGAATATTCTAATTTTCATTAACCAATCTAAAACAAGCTACAAATCCTACAACATTTGCATACAGCCTATAAGAACCACTGTATTACCATATGGGGTTATATTTTAAACCCTACAAACTGCTTTTTGGCCCCTCTGCCAGGTTGGCAGGCTCTGCTCTGCCCCTTGGAGCTGTCTGCAGGCAGAGGGGATTGTTCAATCCAAAGGGGGATCCCCTTCAGTCGGCCAAGCCATTGTTTGCCAGTTGTTCAGGAACTGGGGTTTGGGATCTCAGAGCTTGTCCTCATTTCAATCTCGCTTAGAGTTTCCATATTCTCAGCATCTTTTGCCAGGGAATCAGATTTATAAAGCTTTCCTATTTCATCTTCCCCAACACAGGAGGTCCCTGTGAGCCCCCAGCTCTGGGCCACTGTCACCCCAGCGGGCTCCCTGTGCCAGGGGACACCTTTGCAGGGGTTTGTTCGGGGGAACAAGAAGAGCAGATGTGGAGGTGGCCACTGTGAGCTCCCAGCTGCAGAGCAAGGCCCTGGCTGGGCCCGTTCAGCATCACTGGGAGCACGTGGCCACCTTTGCTCTCCATCACACCAACACCTCCCAGCCGTGCTCCTCACCTTTCCCAGGGTTATTGCAGGGATATTTGCCCTTCTCAGGCTCTCTGCTTTTGCAGAATCCCATGGTGTGGTGGCTCAGAGCTCTGAACACATCCCACAAACAGCCCCTGGCTTGCTTTCCATCCCTTTCCTCTCCCAGGGGCACAGCAGGAAACTGTTCCTGCTCGGGGCAGGAAACAAAGGTCAGAAATGTGGGGCTGTAAATCTGCCAGCAGGGGTTATTTGTGGGGTCAGCCCTGCTCTGGTGACAGCCCTGCTCTGGTGACAGGTGATTTCACTGCTGGCCCACCTTAGGTGAAGAGAAATGTGGAAATACAGGATTTTTGTGTCTCCCTCTCCCCCGCTCTTCGTGATGCACTCGAAGGACAGGAACAATAATTCTCCCTCTCCTGAAGTCTGCAAGTTTTAGAACTGCTCTGACCTTTTATAAGTCGTGTTCTTCTTGTTTCTTGGATCACTTCTGACTTTTCTGTGTCTCCATGATCTTCACAAGCCATGAGAGAGTGACAGAAGATAGTGGAGGTCCCTTCTTCCACCCAAGCTCTGGTATTTGGGTTTTCTCCTGCTCTGCCCCCTCCCAGCCCCAGGGAAGCTGTCAGGACCCAGCACAGGAGCTCTTTGTCTCCTGGGCACTCCTGACCCTGGGGAGGGAAAGGAAACAGCTTCTTCCATCCCTGCAGCACTCCTGCACCTCTCCAAAGCATCCTGAGGCAGCTGAAAATCCATCCAAACACAGCAGATGTGTAAAGCTGAAAATCCCTGAGCTTCCTCAGGGCTGCTAGCTGTAAAAACATACAGCAAACACCTATTTTCTCTCTATATCCAGGCATTTGCAGACATTTCTCCACACAATGTTCCTACGGTGGATATTTGAAGTTCAGCAGCCATTTGTGGCCAATGTGTGCTTTGCTTTCTTCTTTATTTTTATCCCCCCTCTCCTCTCTACAACCCAAACCATCAGAATTAGAAGCAGAAACCATGAGGGGCTGTTGGTTTGGAAAGGGATGTGAAGGCAGAGGGCAAAGATCACAAAATCTGATGCACAGTTGGACACGAAAGAAACACGCAGACTTCTCAGCAGCAGTCAGGACTACCCAGGCAGGACTAGAAAAAAGGCCTGCCTTTCTTTATTTTCTCATTTTTATATCTTTCTTAAGACAATTGTGGATTGGTCAATGAGGTTACCACCTCTATAATTTCACAGGATAGTGACACAGTCTATCATCTTTCTCTGCCTTAGGAGAAAGAAATGAAAACAATCCAGAAGTTTAAAACAATTTAGGCTGGTTACAGAAACAAGGACTGTGCTTATAGAAAATGCATGGGAACTTCTACTACAGAAGTAAAAACATAGAACACTGCAAAAACCAGGGTGACAGAATCAAAGTGAGAAATGCATCTCAGTCACCCAGGGAATGCTCGTGGAGGGTCTGGAGGGTGAAATGATTCAGCCACAGGGAAATTGTGTGCAAAGGAAACACAAACCTGTCCCACAGCACATTTATAGCTCTTGCTGACCACACTCGTGGAGGAGCTTGATGAATAAAATCTCACCTTTGCACCATAATTAACATTTCTGTTAGCCTGCCGTAATTTTAATTTTCCTTTCTTAAAGCATCTGTGCTTTAACCATGTGTGCCAGCGGGTCCCAGCACTCAGTGCAACAACTTCAGAGCACTCAGGGGTGTTTGCTTGTGTTTTTAAACTTAAACTCAGGTCTCAGGTTGTCTGAATAAACTGAATAAATGAAATAAATACAATAAATAAAATAAATAAATAAATGAAACTAAATAAATCTGCATCCACTCCAGAGCATGCACAAGGCTCCTGAGCTTTTATTTTAGGGTGGCTCAAACACATCCAGAAGCATCCAAACCTGACTCAGGCAGGTTCAGCAGAGAGGACTGAGTTTTACTGGCAAAATGAAGCCAAACTTCTGCTTTCCCTCTGTCCCCAAAGATCTCCAAGCCTCAAACACTCGAGTGGGTGCTGCTCTTGTATTTTTATTGAGAGATTTGGGGGGGAAAGCATGGACATGGCCTTAACTCCTTTAAAATGCATTTGGGAGAGTTCAGTTATTCATTTCAGTGTCAGTTTTGACAGTCAGGTCAGGCACATTTAAAGCCTGGCCTGCAGGAGGGATTAACAGAGACAGGGTTCACCTAGGCTGAGCTTTTCTTTGCTGTGAGCCCATCAGGAGCCAGGCTGAGGGCAGGAGGGTAATGCAGATTTCAAAGATAATTTTGCAAAGACACAGGGAATCAGTGGGAGCAGAGATCCAAGTTGTAAATAATTAATTTAATAAATAAATTAATAAATAGCAAGTACAATTTCGAACCTAGAGCTCAATTTTGCTGACTTCAGAAGGAAAAGGAGAGATCTGAGGACACAAGTTACTGCAAGCAAGAGGCTGGAGGGGATTATTGAGCTTGATTCCCTCTTGATGGGGAGCCAAAAGGCGTTTACAGAAGTGGGAAATCCCCCTTCTGCCTCTGAGATAAAATAATTATCTTTACATTTCAGTGTGAGAGCCTTCTCTGCCCGGTATTCCCCTGCTCTCCTGGCTGCCAGCACGGCCTGGCCACACTTCAGTGTTAAAGCCCTGAGCTCAGCCTTGCTGGGACAGCCCAGAAATGATTCAGCACGAGCAGGACGAGCTGTTCTTAGGCAGAGCTCTGTCCTGAGCCAGCCCTGGGCTGAGCAGGGTTATAAAGCAGTTTATAGAGCTGGGGTGCAGTGGGATGCAAGAAATCCCAGTGCCTGATTCCTTGGATTCTCAGCTGAGCTTGTTCTTGGGTGGGTGATTGTCCCCCTGCTTTTTGCAGGGTTCCATGGTTGTCATTTTGCAGTAGAAGTTCCCATGCATTTTCTATAAACACAGTCCTTGTTTTCCTGACTGGCCAAGATTGTTTTGAACTTTCAGATTGTTTTTCATTCCTTTCCCCTAAGGCAGAGAAAGAT